>BJKM01000606.1:312500-324281 GCA_015082035.1 Chaenogobius annularis | reverse complement strand
GGTTGGTGGATATGCCCATGATGTGATGTACCATGAGAGGAGCTGGATCCTGCACCAGTATCTAGTGCACTTGATGGATAGGTAAAAACCATGCCATATGTGATGGGAGTAAGAGAAGGAGTGGATGTCAAGACTGGCGTGTGGAGAGACTCCGACTCAGAGGCAGCAGCAGAGGACATGGGTTTGGGCGGGATGGTTATCTTCGGTTTGGGTTTCTCTGTCTTGGCTGCTGGCTTCGACAAGGCTTTAGGTCTCCGATCATCATCTAGCTCCACCTTGATGCCCTCCAAACTGGAAAGTGACGGCTGTGGCTCAGAATCGGAGTCAGATTCCTCTATTTTACAGATTGGACGGTGTGCCTCCAGAACCAGCTCAAGCTTTTCTTTTTCTTTCTGTAAAGTCAGCTATTTCCTTTTGTAAACGGGATTTTTCATCCTCCAACTGGTCAGTCTCCTAAAATATATAGCAACATACGTAGCATTAGTATAATAACACTATTATTGTATTATTATTATTATTATAATTTTTATTATTGTCTTACATTTTGTAAGGTGTCTGTCAGTTCCCTACGGCGATTGCGACATTTTGCAGCAGCCAACTTGTTCCTTTCTCTTCTTATTCTACGTCTCTCCAACTCTTCATGGGATAGCTGAAAAGAACATAAAAACATACAAATGTTTGCATTTCATTACACACCTTATAGCTACAGGGCAAAGCAAAGCACAAATGGAACATGACCCCTAGAGAAGAAAGAGGAGAAATACTACAACCATGTGTCTCCTTTTAGTCATCACAATCATGGCGGTTGATTTATCAAGAAACAAGGGTGCTTTTGAACCAGTGACTTGTTAAACACTGTGCCTGACCCAACGTTTCCCGCCATTTTCTGATGAGTCACTCCAGGACCCCTGCAGTGACTCAGGTGTTAGTCATCACCAATGACTCGCCCTAGTGAGTCACATGATAATCCACTTCCTGTGCCATAAAATTACAACTTCAAGAAAGTGACAGGATTATGTCTCAATGTGTCTGAGGAAACTGTTCGGATTATGAAACCATTTAAGGCATGTCAGAGTTTATGCAAATATAATATATACTTATTCTTATTTGAAAAAACAGGTAAGGTTAGGCCTATAGTGTTGATTCGGATTATTTATTAAGTAATCATTACAAACAATATAAACTGAAACAAACATTGACATTTAATGATATTACTTAAATTCTAGTAATATTCGTATTAGTATGAAATAGATGTTTAATTATTTGCCCAAGTGAGCCTAGATTTTTTTGTTTTAATATAATAGACATAATAATAATAGACATTAAAAGCATTTCTGTGACTTACATGTTCATCATTTCTACGCCTTGTGGATGTAGTTGTGTTTGCTGCTGCTCTTATGACCCCTGGCCTCAAAATGGGGGAGTAGTGGGACTGTGATGGTACAGGCCCCAGAGGCCGCACCCCGGACAGGGATGGGTAAGGAGGCACAGGAGACCGTGAAGGTCCTGCTGGATGCAACAAGGATGGTTGGACAAGCCACTGAAGGCTCTCATTGGTTGTAATGGCATTTAGGCTTGGAACAAACTGACTGCTGCCAGCCATTGTGAATTTCTGTCAAATACAGAAAAAATACACTGTTAAAGAGTTGAACTGTATCTCTAGATATGTTATAGTTTCTAATTAATGTAAATGTAGTCGTCCTAAACATGACATAACTTAATTAGTTGACCAACAAGATCGTCCTTTTCAATGTCATTTTGATAATAACTATTTTAACAGAATATGATTCAGTTGAAAACAGACTTTTTTGTTGGTTTCGTTTAGGCCTAATAAAACACAGGTTCACCTACCTGCTCCTGTGTACTTGACGTGCTTCCCAGTGATACAGAGCTGCTGCTGCCGCTGTAGACAGGTTCTCCTCTCCCTTGATTTTCAAAGTTTCGATACATCCTTTCTGTTTGAAGCAAAAGAAAATGATATCCAGTTGGTATTTATGAGTTTCACGTCAGCTGTAATTATCAGGTCAAGTATTGTGTCAATTCAAACTTGGGGGCAAGCCCACCTTATTGCGGCAACACGGTAGAGTCTAAAATGTTCCTTATTGCGGGGGTAAGAGAAAGACACGAATTACGTCCCTTTTTCCAAAATATCCAAAGACGTCCAAAAACGATGTTCAGACCATCTCCTTGTCTTAAGCTATAACCCTAAAACCCGTCGTCTGGAAATGATTGTAAAGTTATAAACTCTCAAAGAGATACGCCACATTTACCACGCCCCTCCGCTTTTTACGGGAAATAGTGTTGTCTGGAATCTCTCACGAACTTTACCACGTGGTGTGACGTCATTGACCATATTTGGTGAAAGCTTCCTCCAGAACATGAGGGATTCCTCAGTCAATGAAACTGAATTGTAATACTGCCTAGTTCACGTGAAATAGACTTCTCCTACTTTTGTATTATGAAGCTGCATTTTTCATCACCAAATATACTTATATATAATATACTTATATACAAATATACTGCACAGGAAATAGTTCTTCATATTAAACTCTAAATAATAGAAAATGGAACACAATTATTAGTTGTTGAAACACAACTAATAGTTGTTGAAACACAATTGTTTAATAAGGGTTAAATTATTTGTACGTATGATTGACAGAAATGAACTGTGATGATAGTAGCCCTGAGCCTGCTGTCACCTAATTTTGCCATGGATAAACCCCTCTGCTGAAACCATGTTCCAGATTTTTCTAGTGGTTTTGGTACCACATCAGTGTACATGCTTTGTGGCAATGAGTCAGGCCCCAGCCGCAAATTATTTTGCCAACACTTACTATGATTTTACCACTGTAGTAAACCTTCAGAAATGTGAAGGTTGAGTAAAGCGTTAGTCTTCCTCTGCAGCTGTTGACCATGCTGTCCCTTGGGGCAGTTACTGACAATAGCTGTTCTCTCTGGTGCTGATGACTCTTGTACCAACTAATATTATGAAGAATTTTTTGTATTATCTTTGTTTTATAAAAATTAAATGCATTATTAACTCCTATATAATAAAAGATTGTCAAAAGTATAAGTGTATTACTGTATTACTATAAGTATTACTGTGACAGAAGAAACTGAAACAGCCAGTGGGCCTTCCCCAGTTGATCACTTGCTTCGTTCTCTGCTATCACGTTTCAGATTACTACAACACACTGTGTAATAAGAACGGCACATGTGGGATGTTTTCTTTTGTGGTGTACTTGACGGTATCAATAGAAGAAATATGGGATAAAGGTGAGCATCATTTGACTAAAGCTCCAGGAATGCAGTGATGACACACTTCTATCAAACATGGCACACAATGGCATACTGTGTCTTTTTCTTTGTCAAGGGTTTATTCCTTCTCAATATATATATATATTTTATGAATTAGGGCAGAACAATTGGTCAGTCCTTCGTAGTGTGGGTGTTCGAGCCTTCCTTGTCGTAGTCCCTAATCTCTGAAACAGCCTCCTTGTCCATATAAGTATTGCCACTTCCATAGATAAATTCATTATAAAACCCTACAAAAGACTTTTTTTCTTTTTTTTCCTTTTTGTTGTTGCTGTTTTGCTTCATTTTTGTTTTGTTTATTACAAATATTTACAGATTATTTTAGCTACTTGGGTAGAAGTGTTTTTTTTTTCATTCATTGGGATTGTTGACAGTTGACCTATTAGACAAATAACAATCCTTCCTGAAAATAGACTTAACTGAAATACATGTCTTAAACTTTAGTGTTGTAACTTTGTTTTAACTTTCACATGTTTAGATTTAAGACAGAGCCCTGTAGCCATTCATGGAACAAGTGTGCCACGCAGGCACAGTGCTGGCAGCCAATCACGTTCCACGTAGACAGGAGTCGACCAATCCCTGCAGAGCGGAGGCGGAACAATCCCACAGTAGCCAAGAAGCTATCTTCCACAGCGTTAGCTACGCAGGTAAGCAGTCTGTTCCCATCTGTTTTAACATTAATTCTACAAAGTCTGTGTGCTCACTTTGCATTAGTCAGTTTTACCGTTGTATTTTTATATAAAAAGCAACTGAATCTTAGTAAAAGAGTTACACAAAAGAAACCTGTCCTGCCTGCTAAATTGGTTAGCACTAACCTAACATGTAACTTAACCAAGTAGGCGAATTTTGGATCAAGTTTGAGAAACCCTCCCTGTTGGTGAGACGAGTTATGCTAAACCTTAGAATTATATGTGTGATTTTGGTAGAAACACGACAATTTAACCTTAAGAGGATTGTAACGTTTGTAACAACTTGATTTGCTAACGTGTCACTTCATTTTCAGCTAATGATAGAAGATTGTGAAGATGGACTTGCCACATCATGGCTACAGATCAAGTAAGAGACTTTGTGGGATAACAATGAAATAGGTTATTGATAGTTTAAAAACAGTTACGTACAGTTTTCCAATCGTTAGTGGTCTGTGCCTACTTTATTATGCACTGTTTAAATACCTAGCTACTATCTAATATTTAGTCAAATCTAATACCTGATAATTGTGACACGAAGAAGGACCAAATGAATTGTCAGACATAATTAATTATAATGTTATTATTTATTCTTATTTATAGCTAAACAGAGGACTCGTGGTGGTCCCCCTTCCTCAGACTCTGTTTTGTTTGATGACACGAGCTCAACTGCCCCGATGAATAGTCAAGGTTACTATACTCCATCTGGGTACAGTGTGGAAGGGCCCTCAGCTGATCTGCAGGGAGGCCCCGGCGTGAACAACCTTTTTTCTGACCCGGTGGCCAGTGCTGCGATGATGTACGGTTCATCTATAGCTAACCAAGGAAAGGATATGGTAAACAAAGAAGTAAGGACGTTAATACAGCACTATAAACACAAAAAATACATGGCCTTCTTTTTTAGTCCTCCTATAATGATCAGATGTGCCTGCCTATACAGTGACTGAATTATATTTATCTACAGTTGCAATCTAACGTATGTTTTTTTACTGATTAATTTTACTTACATTTTTACTCAGGGTAAGTGTCATGCCAATTTTTATACATCAGGGAGACAAAATGTGAATCTCTGACTCCTATTCTTGGGCTACTCAACTCTTGGGCTTGCCATTAAGCAACCCTTTCATTTGCTTTTCAGATCAGTAGATTCATGTCTGTGAACAAGCTGAAATACTTCTTTGCTGTTGATACCAAATACGTAATAAAGAAGCTTATGATCCTCATGTTTCCCTATACACATCAGGTAACTTGTGAAATGTATTTACTGTGAATTGAATATTCAGCTATTGTCATGTTCTTTACAGCGTTTTTGATCATTATTTTTTGAATGATTATAATATACTTACCAAGGATAAATAACCACTCACTAAGTCAAGTCGCTATCTTCTTTAAATATAGTCAATTCCCACAGTGTTTTTTTTCAGCAAATCCTAAACATTAGTGATGGGACAATATCTCGCAAGATGGGATTTGGCATGGCTCAGGCAAAAAAATGGTTTAAGAGCTGTTGAGTTGCGTATTGAGACCCGCAGTGCTGAAATGACAATACAAATTAAAAAGGCATACAAATTGTTGAAGCCAAATTTGTTAACTGAAACGCAACCATTTTATGCTTAATGAATTATGTTAATCCCCTTTTGTGTGGACTCAATCTCGTGTCTCGTCTCATCTTGTGAGAAATTAGTCTTAACCCATCCCTACTAACTATTGAAAATAATCTTTAGGTATGAATTACTAATATTGTTGCTTCACTCTCTCTAGGACTGGGAAGTCAGATACCACCGAGACAGCCCTCTAACTCCAAGGCAGGATGTCAATGCACCTGATCTTTATATACCAAGTAATTAAAATGAGGCAAAGCTGAAAACTGATAAAACAGCTTTTGAAAAATATTTTTTACTAATACTTGTTAATACATTGTGTTACAGCAATGGCTTTTCATCACATATATTTTACTTGCTGGAATAGCCTTGGGAATTCAAAAAAAGGTGTTAAACTGTCCTGTATCACATTTCATACTTGGTGAAATGTATGGAAGGTAAAGTTATTCATCTTATGTTTTATATGTCCGCAGGTTTAGTCCCGAGGTCCTTGGTTTGTGTGCCAGCACTGCCCTCGTGTGGATCATCATTGAGGTGTTAGTGATGCTGTTGAGCTTGTATTTACTTACTGTCCACAGTGACCTGTCAACATTTGATCTTGTGGCGTACAGTGGATACAAATATGTCGGGTAAGTATATTTAATGTCTAAAATCTAAAATAATATAACACTGTTTGACATGTATAAAACACAACATCTAATGAGAATATGTAATAGTCCAAGGTAGTTTTGGGTCCTGTATTAACATTGCCAAGTATCACAAATATAACAAGCACATATAAAGAGTAAAGCACATAGAGCACATATGTAAAGAGGACAAATATAACAAGCACATATGTAAAGAACACACATGTAAAGTGCACAAATGCAAAGAGCCACATATGTAAAGAGCACATATGTAAAGAGCACAAATATAACAAGCACATATGTAAAGAGCACATATGTAAAGTGCACATATGCACAAAGAGCACATATGTAAAGAGCACATATGTAAAGAGCACAAATATAACAAGCACATATGTAAAGAGCACAAATATAACAAGCACATATTTAAAGAGCACATATGTAAAGAGCACAAATATAGCAAGCACAAATGTAAATAGCGCAAATGTAAATAGCGCAAATGGAAAGAGCACAAATGGAAAGAGCACAAATATATAGCAAGCACACATGTAAAGAGCACACATGTAAAGAGCACACATGTAAAGAGCACACATGCAGAGAGCACATATGTAAAGAGCAAAAATGTAAAGAGCACATATGTAAAGAGCACAAATGTAAAGAGCACATATGTAAAGAGCACAAATATAACAAGCACAGATATAACGAGCACAAATGTAAAAAGCGCAAATATAAAGAGCACATATGTAAAGAGCACATATGTAAAGAGCACAAATATAACAAGCACATATGTAAAGAGCACAAATATAACAAGCACACATGTAAAGAGCACACATGTAAAGAGCACACATGTAAAGAGCACACATGTAAAGAGCACACATGTAAAGAGCACACACACATGTAAAGAGCACAAATGCAGAGAGCACAGATGTAAAGAGCACAAATGCAGAGAGCACAGATGTAAAGAGCACAAATATAGAGAGCACATATGCTAAGAGAAGATATGTAAAGAGCACATATATAAAGAGCAAACATGTAAAGAGCACAAATATAATGAGCACAAATAAAAACACTGGGTCTGGGGCTCGTCTTTGAGCATATGGATCTCCCTTATACTCAAATCCGCAGTGCTCAACTGGTTTTTCTTGAGTAAATTTTTTTGGTGTTATTGATGTAAAAGCAGCTCTTTGTGAGGAAATCCTGCTGCGGCTTGATGTCTGCATTTAATTATAAAATATTTAGCCGATTGGAACAAACAGTTTGACGCTTGACTATGTTACATTCTTGGATAATTGCAGACTGACTGTGCGAGGGCGGTTCCTCCTGCTTCACTGTTGTAAGGTGTTTAAGGCACTGTGAGATGAAGACATTCCTCCATGTGCCCAGCTTCTGCACGTATCACATACATTGTACTTGCACTTTAGATGGAATTTTGCGTATTCATGACAGATACTCCTTGTTACAACTCCTGTAATTTTCCAGTATTTCTTTTTCCACTTTTCTTCACAAACGGCCCCTTAACTGATATAAAACTATGTAAAAAAAATATATATTTACCAGGTAAATATGCATTCATTAAATTGGCTCCCTGTGCATGATAATTAAATTCACTGGCAGATTTTATCAGGACATTGTTTATTCCGATACTTATCTCGCCAATTTATTCCAGAGAACTGATACTCATCACTTCAGCAAATTAAAAAAAGTATTTCTTCTAAAACTGGCCAAAACAAAACTCAAAAATATGCTTGCCTGTTGGATAAAGTTTGTAGATTCATGTTTGTGGATTATTTTCTACTCCTGTTCTGCAGTGTGGCATTAAATGTATTGTCCTTGCATTTATTCAAATACAACAGGTTTTATTGAGAGAAGTAAAAAGTACGACTTTTAGAGATACAGTTCGTTCAAAATGTGACACATGTGAATGCGCTTGCAAAAACCCAAAATATGCGTATACTTCTTATTCGGGATGTCTTTTTATTTTTTTTTACAATTATTGAGAGGAAAATAACAATCACGATTTAAGGCTTATTCACGATTATTCACGATTATTCACGATTATGACTGGGATTGTGTAAAGGACTTATTTCCTTTGGAGATTTTAAACTTCTGGTGGTTGAGGTCGATGGCTGCAACGACAAGAATAATGGTGACTGTTGAAATAATCTTAGACTATTTTAATCTTTTATCATTATCTATCTGGGCTGGGCAGATTCAAATACACATGCCAAAAGGTGTTTTTTCGCACAAAGATGGTGACATTATCAAATGAAGATGAGTGTGAATTGGTCATTTTCAGCAATAATACACTTTAATCAGAAATATTCTCTATTTTCTGCTTTTTTGTGTGTCTTTTATGTAGTTGAACTCAATCTATAGCAATAACTAAACTAAGTAATTGTTAGATGTAGCCCTAATGTTAAAGTGCCCACAACAGGTTAAACTAGTAATTTTACTAAAACGCAATTAAGATCATTATATTTAAGAGTTTGCCTCTGTTTATTTTTATTTATCTATTATTATTTTTCCAAACCAAATTCATCCCAGTCTTGCATTTTTTTTAAGGTTAATAATTTATTTAATAATTTACTTTTTTATGTGTCAATGATCATTTCTGTGACATGGTTGAATTCATGTTTTAAAGGGTTGTGTGTAAATTGTGCCAAACAGTTCCGTGTCATCTGCTCTACTTCCTGCCATTTCCAGCACTTTCCTTCCCAAACCGACACTCGATTGGCGCTAAGCTATAATTTACATTTACAACAGGTATTATCCCAACAAAATGAAGTCGAGATCAGTATATCATATCAACCTATCATGCGCACTTTAAGGCAGTATTACCGTGAGCCAGGATGTTCATTTGCTAACATTATCTCTATACTGTTGTTCAAGGTTATTGTCTTTCGCTTGGAACGCTTGTGATTTCCCGTGGCTTGTGACTAACCACAACGCTTCTCCTTTTTTTGGGCCTGCGTGGCCTCGTCCTGTCAGAGAACCTTAATCAGCACAAATTAGCACAGAAAACATACAACCACAAGGTCTTGACCACCTGCTTTTGTTAGCTCTATTTTCCCATCGCGGGCACACATCCTCCTGTTACCAAAAATAATGCCGTACCCCTGACTCACTTAGCAGGCCCCCCCCTTCTCCACATATTACCAGCTCCGGAGCACAGATCTCTGCTCTCGAGCTCAGCAGAATCTCTCCCGTGCGCTCCCTCCCCCCCCCTCGCCCCCCTGTGGGTTTCCAAGCTGTCGAGGCTGAGGAGGCCAACCTTTGCTTTGCCAGGACTCAGTTTGAGCAGATCCGGCCCGCGGGTCTCATGCACGCTCCACTCAAGCCCTGCAAACAAGGACTGCACCGCTCAACTGTCATCTAAATGCTAAAAGACCACCGCTCGGAAATGTCTGTGCTCGAGCATGTTTGAGAAGTGTCTGAGTGGCTGGTGGGGAGATTAGGTTTGCACACAGGCAGTAAATGCACGACTGAAACGACTAAATCAGTTAAACCAGGTGGGCTACACCGGAGGGGCTAAACCAATGCAAAACTATGGCTAAACTAGGGTTAAAGGAAGATTTAACAAGGGTTAAACCTGGGCTGAACCAGGGTTTAGGGAGGACTAAACCTGGGCCCTACTTGGGCTAAACCTGGGCCCTACTTGGGCTAAACCTGGGCCCTACTTGGGCTAAACCTGGGCCCTACTTGGGCTAAACCTGGGCCCTACCTGGGCTAAACCAGTGTTAAAGGAGGACTTAACAAGGGCTGAACCTGGGGTAAACCAGGGTTTAGGGAGGGCTAAACCAATGCTAAACCAGTGCTAAACCATTGCTAAACCAGTGCTAAACCAGTGCTAAAGCAGTGCTAAAGCAGTGCTAAACCAGTGCTAAACCAGTGCTAAAGCAGGGCTCATGGCAAGGCAAGGCAAGTTTATCTGTAGAGCACAATTTGTACACGAGGCAATCCAAAGTGCTTCACCCAACAGGAAAAAAATTAATAAAAAATGTACTAAAATCACAAAGACATGACAGAAATCACGAAACAAGACATAAAAGAGAAGAGTGCAAAGAAAATCATTTCAGTCATATGCACAGCCAAACAAAACTATATTTAACTAAGATAGAGGCCTGTCTCACATCGTCAGGAAGACTGTTCCGGATTTTAGATGGTTTAGTTTTAGGACTAAATTATGGGTTAAACCTTGTGAAACCTGTGCTGAACCTGTGGAACAGTCCCAGACATGCAAAAACACCTCATGAAAAGTTACATAGTGCACCATTTAAACACTAATTTGATTATTGTTTAGAAGCCGTTAACACTTCTGAGCTTGCTGACTGTTGGCTTGTGTGGCTGAGCGGCTGGTGAGATTACATTCACACACAGACATGGAGAAGAACAGGTGTACTTGACACTTAAATATACTTGATTCGATCTGGAGTATTACACGTCTTTTCAAACACAGACACACTTCTGAGCAGCTAAATGTTGGAAACGTTTCACTCAACATGGCGCCCCTGTGTGCAGTGAAATGACTAAAGTGTGGAGAAGAGCGAGGCGCTGTCGAGTCCGTGTAATCCTCCCTTTGTCCAGGAGGGGTCCATGGTGGAAAAAGGTTCAAAAATAGTCATCTGGACGAATGTCTTCAAAAACATTATCCAGATAACTCTCAACCCTTTTCTGCCTGGTCTAAGACAGGGCTAGACCAGGGCTAGACCAGGGCTAGACCAGGGCTAGACCAGGGCTAGACCAGGGCTAGACCAGGGCTAGACCAGGGCTAGACCAGGGCTAGACCAGGGCTAGACCAGGGCTAGACCAGGGCTAGACCAGGGCTAGACCAGGGCTAGACCAGGGCTAGACCAGGGCTAGACCAGGGCTAGACCAGGGCTAGACTGTACATTTTCTTAATGGGAACAGAATCTGCCTTTCTCCACCCTCCAGAAAAGACCCAGCCCGGACTCAGACTGCCTCCATATTGACATACTGCAGGCAGCCCTCTCATAACTGCGACTCGTCAAATCCGCATCACAAATATGAGCTCAGATCTGCCTCTGTTGCTGCACTCAGTGGAGCAGGAGAGCTAAATTTCACACTGCCCGCCCAGGACCCCCTCGTCGCCCTCGCCAGCGTCTCGCCTGGCAGCCGGGAGGAAGGCGCACATCTGGAAGAGCCTGTTTGTGTGAGCGAGCTGCAACATGTTGGAGCTGGCTTTTAAAATGATTGTGCTCTGATTGTTTTCTAATTGAGGTTTTTAATGGATTACCATGATGTTCACCAGGGGAGGCATCAACACAGGACCATATTAGTTCTAAGTAGAATAAACTAAACCAGGATATAACTACTAAACTAGGACTGAAATAGGATTATGACATAACTATGCCAGGTCTGTTGGGCTACACGTAAAACTAAAGCAGTGGAAAAGCATAAAATAAGCGTATTCTTCGTTGAATTTTGTTTGAATTATTCTTTATTGTCCTGCCCTCGAGGCTCGAGTGTTCAGAAAATGTTACCCTCATTCACACTTAACTAATTACTTGGAACAATTACTAGTCAAAATAAAAAAAT
>BJKM01000606.1:125000-302500 GCA_015082035.1 Chaenogobius annularis | reverse complement strand
TTTAGACTTACTTTAGACTTACTTTAGACTTGGTTTAGACTTGGTTTAGACTTTGTGTAGACTTTGTGTAGACTTGATTTACACTTTGAGTAGACATTATTTAGACGTGGTTTAGACCTGATTTAGGGGTTGTAGTTCTGTAGTTTAGTTCTGTAGTTTAGATATGTACAAACATGTTCTGAGGTACAGCTGATTCTATTATTAGAATAATAATAGAATGAATGTTTAAACATAAATCACAAATCACTAATTGCAATCCCAAGTTTTTGTCTGAAAAATTGCAATTACACTCCCCCCCCCCCCAATCATGCAGCCCTAGTTTTTAGTGCATGATCTACTGAAAGACACACAATAATTGACACACAGGTCTCGGAGTTGTGCACCTTTAAAATTTTCCCTTTGAGGACCAACTGTAAAAGCCAAACCACGGCGACTATTCCCTTGCTGGACGGAATTTAAATGCCTTCTAAGTGTTAAAGTAAAGGTAGTGAATGTCAAGGTTGTTGAAGGTTGTCAAGTATTTTCTACCTCTTCAGTGGCGCACAACAGGCAAATTACACCGGCACTGAATTAAACATGGGCTTTGCTTGAGGCTTGATGGACACCTGAACGCATCGCAGCAGAGGCAAGGAAAATGGCTTTTTAAGTAGGCTATTTATGGCGAAGATATTGTATTCATTAGATTATAATAAAACTTCCATCACAGCGTTGCGAGGTGAGGCCGCGGAGTGTAGCCGGGTGCAATAACAGTGTGCTAGGTGTAAATGAGAAAGGCAAGAGGTTTGAATGGCTATCTTTTCCTTGTAAGAGTGCTCCAATTGGGTGATTTGTTTCTCGCAAGTAATAAGAAAAATGTTTACTGTGCCCCTGTGCATGGAGTAACGTTAGCGCAAGCATAAATAGCCGAAGACGCGGAGTAAAATGATATTATGGCCCATTAGGTCTTGCACCGGGCTAAGCATTGCTAGCGGTAACGGAGGACCAAGGGGGTAATGGCGTATTGTCTCTTTTCACTCCGGGTCTTGATTGAATCGTCCATATCAGCGCCGCTGCATCTCCCGGGGAAGCGAAGGTAGACGGAGCAAGGTGATTTTTAGGAGCTGAAGACATCAACTCTGTCAAATGTGAGAGCGATAAGGGGAAAGAAGGCCAGTTTCAATATAAGGGATGGGAGCATAGAGGTCAGACAGGGGTTATAGAGAGATTGTGTGGGACCCAAAATAATATTAAGGATCCGTATCAGTTTCTTGTTTACTGGAGGTCGGAGTTGATATTTTGCCAGGGATTTTTCTCTCGACATCGCATGGAATTATTTGTCTAAAGCTGGGCAAACCTTGCGATAAACCTTTATTGGTTCCTAGACGTTACTAACCAGAGACTAGACCTGTAGACGAGGATTAAGCGGGGACTAAACCAGCACTAAAGCAATACTAGAATTATGCAGGAACAAATGAAATAAATCTGGACTAACCTTGAGGTAGAGCTTGATGTGTTCCTAGACTAAACCAATCCGAGACTAGACTTGTAGACTTGAACTAAAGAGTGACTAAACCAGTTGCATACTTGGAGTAAACTAGCACTACTAGAATCCTGCAGGAGGATCACAATTTGACCGAATTGTAATGTATATTATAGAGATAAGGCAAGACTCTTTTCCGGAAAAATATAAAAAATACGTATAAAATCTGGACTAACCTTGAGGTAGCTACAGGCTAAATTGGTAGCTGGGACTTGGCCAGAAGACTAGACCGAGGACTAGAATTAGACTCATGTGTACACTCAGTAGCCCTACTGTGTGAGAGATAAGGCGAGAGCGGGCGATTCCATTATAAGGGAGCATAGAGGTCAGAATTACATTATAGGGGTTATCGAAAGAGGTCCAGACAGGGGTTATTGAAAGATTGTGTGCGACCCAAAATGATATTGTGGATCTGTATCAGTTTATTGTGTACTCTGGCAGTTGGAGTTAATATTTTGTCAGCAATTCTGAAAACTTGAACAGCTCATATTACATGGTTATATCACACAAAGTATTTGTGTATAGGGTTCCCAGACTATATCCGGGGGTTAGACCTGGGGAATCAAGTTCACTGCTGCTGCTACAACTTGGCCTTAATTGTAAATGTACAGATAACCTAGAGGTTATACAGGGGCTTTAGAGATGGTGGTGTGAGACCATATGGTACAGAAACCAGTTTCTTTTTTACTGAAGGTTCGAGTTGATAACTTGATGAAAGCTACCTTTAGCTTGACGTTAGAGAGGGGTGTGCAAGTTGAATTACTAAATGACAAGACAAAATGGAATTAAATCAAGACAAAACTAATCTAATCCAAATCAGGGCTGGATCCGTTCTGAGCCAGGGCTAAACAAGGACTTAAGAGGACTACACTATGGAAAATTATATATCATATTGATTCAACGTCTTTTGATTTTTGATTTTAGGATTACGTTTTTTGGGTCTTCTACCCAAAAACGAAAGTAAAATGGCTTTTAGTAATGAATTTCAATGAACAATAAGTTGTTTACAGACTCATATAAATCTGGGCCATTTAAAGCAAACTGCATTCACATTTCATCCTCCAAAAGTTGGACCTCTCCTCCAAACCGCACGTTTTTTACTGACAGTAAAGTCTGTGGACCTGTGGACCTCGATTCAAAAACCCACACCCGACAAATAATTTTCCATCTTGTGCATAATCTTAACAAGGACATCTCCATTTCTAGCCCGTTGTTGACATTCTCTGTGGTTAGCTCTGACGGGCGGGGTCATCCAACTCTTACAGAATGTGTCCTTCTTCATTATTATCAGTTTCCCCTGCTCAACTCCTCTCACAGAAGTGTTATGCTTTGCACTTCTCATTGTATCTCTTCTCAGACACTATTCAAACCTCTGTGTGTGGCGGCGTGGTCGGGGCTCCAATCGCCAATACTATTGAGTATTCAAGTCGTCGTGTCCCGGACTGATGGTAAATAAATGTCATCCAGGAACATCCAGAGCCTTACAACTCTAGGACTCGTTTGGAGAAAACACTGATTTTCCCCTAAACCTTTTGAATTAATTGCCCACCCGAACTACACCAATAGTTTAAACGGGATTAAACCAGGAACTAAACATCATTAGTTAAACCTTTTACTAAAAAACAACCTTGTTCTAGACCCGGAACTAGACCCGGACTAAGACAAGCCGGAAGTGACCCGGAACTAGACCCGGAACTAGACGGAACCGGAACTAGACCCGGAACTACCCGGAACTAGACCCGGAACTAGACCCGGAACTGGAGCCCGGAAGACCTGGAGCCCGACCTGGAGCCCGACCTGGAGCCCGACCTGGAGCCCGACCTGGAGCCCGACCTGGAGCCCGACCTAGAGCCCGACTAGGAGCCCTACTGGAGCCCGACCTAGAGCCCGACCTAGAGCCCGACTAGCCCGACCTAGACTGCATTTTAGATTTGTACTACTAGACCTCATCCAAGACCTGGACGAACCTGGATACTAAGTTTGAATACAAAACTGTACTCTAGGTTCTGAACTAAACCCTGGACCAGACCCCGGACTAAACCTGGACTGGACTAGAACTATACATGCAGCTGTTGCTATTAGAAGAAAGTAATACTGTAATAAAATACAATATTTTACAAACAAAAGCCACTCCTTTACTACATTCATATCCACTGACAGCCTTTTCTCACAGATGGGAGATGGGCTGCAATAGATCGAAAGGCAAATCATCTCTGAGGCCGGACCAAAGATTGTCTGGTTATCGATCTGTGGAGTCTCCGAGAGTCTGCCGCTCGTGTTTATGTTTTGAACAGAGAGCAGAATGTGTTTGCAGATGATCAATTTCAGTCATTTTCACAAACTGTTCCCCATTAGTCAATACATGGCAACAGAGAGGACAGGAAACAACAGGGGGAAAGAAAAAGGTTAAAAAACTTGACTCTGTAATCATGCTTTTAGCCTGTGGAAAACAGCATTCTCATTGTTGGATCTACCTTTTCATCCTTTTTTAAAAGAAAGCTCCTTTAACACACTCAAGGAAATATTTTTTCATTATCTTTGTTAAAAAGAACGATAGAATTATTTTTGTAAACTGCAAATGAAAATCAATATATTTGTATTACCAGTTTTTGTTGTGTGTGTGCGTGTGCGTGTGTGTGTCCAAGTTTGACACATTTTGTCTTTTTCAACTGCCACCTTTGTTCAGTTTACTGATAGAGGAGATATAAAACTTTTGTGCCAATGAGCCATGTCACGATTTTGAGTTTTAACGTTGACCTTTGACATCACAATTCAACTATTATTCGTGGTTACTGAGATCATGACCAAATATCAGTGAAGTCTTACTATTCGTCAAGTTTGTGACCAGCTTTATGAACTATAACTTTCTGAAAGACAAGAAAAGCACACTTTTGGACGATAAAAAAACAAAAAAAACAACAACATTTTGCTCCTAATATTGTCACGATTGTTACATTTTAGTTCTTATGATTAAATTGTGACCTAAATCGATCGTTAATCTCAACATCCCTAGTGCCAATTACACCCAGTATTTAGAGATACTACTTGTAAACCAGGCTAGGGTTGTAAAAACAAAGACTTACACAGACATTAATCAATACTTAAAACTAGACAGGCATTTTCTAGATTGGAGCAAATTTGACCTTTTCTATCCTGAAAGTAGAAGACCACACGGCTCCAGACACGACTCTTACTCTGTGTTGATATGTGTGAAAAAGCAGAGTTAATATATTTACGTTGTGGTATCAAAGCCGTCGTAGAGCCTTTTCCTTTGTAATCGTGATGCTAAACCAGACCCAAACTTCAAGTCCGTGTAAAGCCAAATTAAAACATAAAATTCTTACCTGTTCCCCTGCTCAAGGACACCTAACATCACTTTTTTTTTTCTTCTGTCAATTACTATAGTATTTCATTCGGCGATATAAAAAGCCACTAGAGTGCAGTACTGTTAAAACTGAAATAAAACATTAAAAAGCCGCAGTTTTGGTTTTATCCCTCACTAGGGCCCGCTTGGACGGTTTCACGACCATATTGCTGCTCCGTCTCTCCTCAACAATCGCACAGTTACCGGGAATGTAGTCATCGCAAACGGCACCGCTCGATTACAACATGCGGCGTGGCGTTTCCATTTGGTGAGGCCGTTACAGAGCTAAGGCTTCATTAGCATTACTGCCGGTAATAGCTTCGGCTGGGGATTTCCCTAACCCAGATTCGAGCCACGCCCAATCGGGGGGGGGGGGCGCACTGGCATCGGCCCTCATGGCGTAATAACGGCACATCTGCCACGCGGCCGCGCATTGGACATGTATTTTAGATGAGGCAGTAGAACACGCTGCAATTATTGGTGCTGGAGAGACGGTGGTGAGCCAAATGGAGCACAAAGTCTGCGCTAAAAGTATTATAACTTCCCATTATTGGAACTTGGTAGTGTTCTGTCAAAATGATGTGTATTTCGTGTTAAACTGGACACATTACTCGTTCTTGTGACTTTAATTGGCTTTTAAACATGCCGTCGGTCGCCTTGGCATAAGTATTTCACATTTTCTAACTTAAAATGATGTCTAGTCCCAATTTGGAAAACATGCAAATGAGGTTGTTTGTGTGAATGAACAATGACAACAAAAAAATTGAGTAAATGACGCCTTTGGCAATGTGAATGCTGTGCTGAGCTAAACATTAGTTATGTATACAGTTTGAACGCACAACGGGTCTGTTCTGAAAATTCGAATTCCTTTCTGAGCGCCTTTTGTGAACAGGAACCGTTAAACGAGCATGAATGAAGTGAAATATGTTATGTTTTAGATCAAAGGACAGCAATATAACATGGTGAAAGCTCGAAAAGGTCAATGTACGTCAACATTTTCCATTGTCCGACCGTCAGTTCTTATTTGTGTCCAGTCCTTGATCGTTGACTCAGTTTGTGTCAGTAATTTCTCCGTGACAGCCTTATTCTCTGCCGCCAAAAGATGCAAATGAAAAGTATCCATTTATTGTGTCCATAGGCATGGCAGGAGTTTTGAGGCCCAAATACAGTGGGCTGCCAATGCTGAAAATAGTTTGCGATGCTATTTCTTAACAGTAGGGCATTTCCAAAACACATGAAGCCTACTGTGTAACATTTCTGATGTCCGGCACGTTTGTCTTAATGGAGATTAATACGTTACGGTAGAAATATCTCTTTAAACCTCTTTTATGACAGTTTTGCAAAAACTTTAGGAATCTAAATAATCGTGACTAGTCGACTGTTGTGACAATTATATCTTGGTAATCGTTACCTGGGCTATACATACTCTAAAACACACGGCAAAAGACTTTTTACAACTAAGACGGCGGCAATATGAAATCAACAATTTCTGATTTTCATCCCTAATACCAAACCTTTTTATATGTAAATATTCTCTGTTTAGAAGCCTTCAGTCACCGTATTTCAACCTTTGTTTGTTTGGCTAAAATTGCATTTAATAAGTGTGTGTAATTGAAAATAACTGATTATAATTAGTTGTTGCCCTTTTTACTATAAATATATTTACTATTTTGTTCAATATATTGTAGACCTCTACTTACTACTACTACCACCACTACTAGTATTGTTACTACTGCTGCTGCTTCACCTACAAGTACAAAATTCCAGCAAACCCCCTCCAAGATCGAAAGGAATCTGAAAATGGGGTGCCAAAAATATTGAAATTGATTAAAAAAAAAAAAAAACTGTGGCGCGTGATTGCTTTCTGTGAGCAGTGCACCGTATGGGAGGAGGGCAGCACTTCCAATTGACACCCAATTAATTCAGCTTGACAGTTCACACATGTCCGCACATGAGAAGAATTAGCAGCAGGAACGAAGGTCTATGAGAAGACAGCGGAGAGGAGCAAGTACGCAGCGCTATATGGCAATTTCATACCACTATTTTCTTTCTTTTTGACTTAATTTCCATTCTTGTTTTGGTTACTTCTGTTTTTTCTCTGTTTTTACCATAACAGTAAGCTATTTGAGTCACATTTTAATCACCATCGTCAGTGTTCGAAAGTGCAGAGAATTATTTGTTGATTGTGCTGGTTTTACAGTTGTTTCAGTCCCAAGTATTGTCCAATCTCTATCAGTCTTCGCGCTTGGCTTGCCACATATTTTCTGTGATCATTGTAAGAGTTTGGACATCAGAACTTTTATTATGTTCCAAGTATAATAAGTGTAAAAACAAGAGTCCATAGTGTCCATTTTGTGTCTGGAGAGAGTGACTTGGTAATTTCCTGTTCTGATGGCAGATACGGGTCTTCGTATCCCGGCCCCGAATCACGCACACACTTTAGTCACACATTCCAGCCAGCGACACTGACTTTGAAGCTCTGGAGGAGGGTTACTAACGACTCACAGCAACATGCATGAGGGTTACTAACGACTCGCAGCAACATGCAGGAGGGTTACTAACGACTCGCAGCAACATGCAGGAGGGTTACTAACGACTAACAGCAACATGCAGGAGGGTTACTAACGACTCGCAGCAGCGCAGCAACATGCAGGAGGGTTACTAACGACTCGCAGGCAACATGCAGGAGGGTTACAACGACTCGCAGCAACATGCAGGAGGGTTACTACGACTAACAGCAACATGCGAGGAGGGTTACTAACGACTCGCAGCAACATGCAGGAGGTTACTAACGACTAACAGCAACTGCAGGAGGAGTTACTACGACTGCAGCACAGCAGGAGGGTTACTAACGACTCGCAGCAACATGCAGAGGGTTACTAACGACTCGCAGCAACATGCAGAGGGTTACTAACGACTCGCAGCAACATGCAGGAGGGTTACTAAACGACTCGCAGCAACATGCAGGAGGGTTACTAACGACTCGCAGCAACATGCAGGAGGGTACTAACGACTCGCAGCAACATGGCAGGAGGGTTACTAACGACTCGCAGCAACATGCAGGAGCTACTAACGACTCGCAGCAAACATGCAGGAGGGTTACTAACGACTCGCAGCAACATGCAGGAGGTTACTAACGACTCGCAGCAACATGCAGGAGGGTTACTAACGACTCGCTAGCAGACATGCAGGAGGGTTACTAACGACTCGCAGCAGCATGCAGGAGGGTTACTAACGACTCGCAGCAACATGCAGGAGGGTTACTAACGACTCGCACCAACATGCAGGAGGGTTACTAACGACTCGCAGAAACATGCAGGAGGGTTACTAACGACTCGCGAGCAACATGCAGGAGGGTTACTAACGACTCGCAGAGAAACATGCAGGGAGGGTTACTAACCGACTCGCAGCAACATGCAGGAGGGTTGCTAACGACTCGCAGCAGACATGCAGGAGGGTTACTAACGGACTCACAGCAGCGGAGTACTCTGCAGCAGGAGGGTTACTAACCGACTCGCAGCAACATGCAGAGAGGGTACTAACGAACTCGCGCACATGCTTACTAACGACTCGCAGCAACATGCAGGAGGGTTACTAACGACTCGCAGCAACATGCAGGAGGGTTACTAACGACTCGCAGCAACATGCAGGAGGGTTACTAACGACTCGCAGAAACATGCAGGAGGGTTACTAACGACTCACAGCAACATACGTCCACTGGCTGCACAATTATTCACGTTGAACTGGCAAACTCTCACATTCATGCAATTATTACTATCTTTTTAGGGAAATGTGAAGCCAACCAAACATTATCAGGAGTTAATGGCGTTCCTGTTGTAGTTGAACTGATATAAAATGTTAGTGTTACGGTTATTGTGAGAAAAAAAAATCTGTATTTAACGATTATTCATTGATCTCAATCTTTTGATTGAATCTTTAATTTTCTTTAAGTTTGTGACTGGCTTTATGAAATTGAACTTTCTGAAAGACAAAATAAAGTAAACTTTGACCAAAACCGATGGCTAAGAAAGTAATTTACATTTTTTGGACAATTGATTGAACTAAGAATACGTAATTTCGCTTCTACAATTATTTTTTTGTTTCTTATGATTATGTTGTGACCTGAATAATAATGATTATCGATTAAGTTAATGCTATTGGATGTGTTTACAATGTGTGCTGTTGACTGATGGTTGATTTGAAAGCATAAAGGGCAAATTTGATCGAAATTGCAGCAAGATTTCTAACCTCTCGTTACAAAACAATACAACATGTATTTGGGGTCAGTGATCACATGACTGTTTGATTTTAGCCACAGTTTGAGTTTAGTTTTAATGCTGAGTAATGTGGGGCACTCTCTTAAGGTTAATGTACACTTTATAAGGTTAATGGCATTTAGCGTATGTCTATCATTCACCATGGAGACAAGCAGGGGAAAAGCATAGTTACAGGCTGGTCAGATCTGTGGATATTCAACCCATTTTACAATAAGAATAAGAATTGCATAAATACAAGGTAGAACAGTATAATAACAAAGCTGCGTAGTGCTTCACATACTTCACTACTACTCACGTGATGCTTCACATAATCCAGTCGGTAAAGCATACTCTGTTCCTATGGAGATGGAAGTCTCACAAACGTGACTTGATGGCGTTGAGAGTGGTTGGTGTTGAGGGCGGAGCGTCTGAAGCACTTGTCTCCGGGCCTGAGGTCAGCGCTTAAACAATGAGCTCTGTTCCGAGTGTGTGACACCTCGTGAAACACGGGAAGAGTTTACTTTACGGCCTGTTCGAGGAATGGGACGCACTGTTTATATACTCCTACTACTACTGCACTTTTATTACACTTTTACTACGGCTACACTTGTGTTGCTGCCACTACTAATACATGTTAACTACTACTGCACTTTAACTACCACTACTACAACAACACTAACAATGATTACTACTACTACACGTGAACTACTACTACGCGTTTACTACTACTACTACACTTTAACTACCACTACTACAACAACACTAACAATGATTACTACTACTACACGTGAACTACTACTACGCGTTTACTACTACTACTACACTTTAACTACCACTACTACAACAACAACACTAACGATTATTACTACTACTACACGTGAACAACTACTACGCGTTTACTAACCACTACTACAACAACACTGAACGATTGATTACTACTACTACAAGGTGAAACTACTAACTACGCGTTTACTACCACTACTACAAACAACACAACGATTATACTACTACTAACACGTGAACAACTACTACGCGTATTACTACCACTACTACAACAACACTAACCATTATTACTACTACTACACGTGAACAACTACTACGCGTTTACTACCACTACTACAACAACAACTAACGATTATTACTACTACTACAACTGAACAACTACTACGCGTTTAACTACCACTACTACAACACACATAACGATATTACTACTACTACACGTGAACAACTACTACGCGTTTACTACCTACTACAACAACACTAACGATTATTACTACTACTACAACTTGTGAACAACTACTACGCGTTTACTACTACTACTAACAAACAAACAACTAACGATTATTACTACTACTACACGGTGAACAACTACTACGCGTTTACTACTACTACTACTACATTTAACTACCACTACTACAACAACACTAACGATTATTACTACTACTACACGTTAACTACTTACTACGCGTCTACTCACTACTACTACATTTAACTACACACTACAACAACAACACTAACGATTATTACTACTACTACACGTGAACAACTACTACGCGTTTTACTACCAACTACTACAACAACACTAACGATTATTACTACTTAACTACACGTGAACAACTACTACGCGTTTACTACCACTAACTACAACAACACTAACGATTATTACTACTACTACACGTGAACAACTAACTACGCGTTTACTTACCACTTACTACAACAAACACTAACGCATTATTACTCACTACATCACGTGAACAACTACTACGCGTTTTACCACTACTACTACTACACTTTAACTACCACTACTACAACAACACTAACGATTATTACTACTACTACACGTTAACTACTACTACGCGTTTACTACTACTACTACACTTTAACTACCACTACTACAACAACACTAACGATTATTACTACTACTACACGTTAACTACTAGTATGCGTTTACTACTACTACTACACTTTAACTACCACTACTACAACAACACTAACGATTATTACTACTACTACTACTACATGTTAACTACTACTACGCGTTTACTACTACTACTAAGCGTTTACTACTACTACTACTACTACTACTACTACACTTTAACTGCTATTACTACACTTTAACTACTTCCGTTACTTCTACTTCTACTACTACTTCTACTACTACTACTACTACCACTACTACCACTACTACCACTACTACTACGGCACTTATCTGTTTTGTGATTGTAATGTATCTTTTCCTGTTGTGTAAAGCACTTTGAATTACTTTTTGCTCAACAAATATACTTGCTTTGCCTACATGTAAACTACTACTAACTGTTTACTACTCTTTTACTACACTTTTACTCTACTTCTACACTTTTAATCTACTACTACATTTTTACTACACGTTTGCTACTACTACTACATTTTTACAACTACACTTTTACTACTACTACTACACTTTTACTACTACACTTTTACTACTACTACACTTTTACTGCTACACTTCTACTACTATAACTGTACAACATAATACTAAACAATCTTTGTGCGTCCGATCTTTCGTCTCATGGGGATTCTACAATGACTTGGCAGTCTTTTGACCAGATGCCCTTCCCAACAACACTGAGGTTTGGACGCACAGATGAAGAGTTCCTGGTCAGACTGGGGGAAAAAACGGTGTCATAGCTAAAGAAAAATGCGTTTAAAAAGTCCCCAGTTCCTCCTCTGTGCAATGTAAACAATGCGGGTCATGCGTCTTGGAAAATATGTTTTGAAAAACATTTAGACATGTTTAAATGTAAAACACCAAAATCAGATGTACCGATTTAAGGAGTGTTCCACCACTCCTTAAATCGGTACATCTGATTTTGGTTCCTAATGCTAATGCCTTCAAACCATTCATTTAATAATCTGCCAGTTCTCCTCTTTACTTCAGCTCCCAGTCCAGGACACGGGTCACGTTTTTACATTAGTGGAAAATATTAGGACTTTTCTGTGCTTTGGAGATTCGGTTTCATAGCTACCTTTTTTAATTAAAGCTCATTTTCTGCTTCTGAAACATTTCTTCAGAGAAAACGTCTCCCTCAAGTACTTCAAAGCACTTTTATTGGCTCGTATCATTTACATCTTATTAGTTATTCAGTACCTGCTCTAAACTAAGAAAGTAACTGCAACAAGGTATTGCGGGTTAGGGTAGAAGCACGTTGCAGAAAACATGATAGGTTTTCATGTTTTTTTTTTTTCATTATTAGTTTGGTGGAATTGTCCCTGTGGTAAATATTTATCATAGCTTTACATCAATTGGGAAGAAAAATGTGAAACATGAAAGGAAATTACAGGAAGTAGAGCCGAGTTTAAAACGGAATCCATCTGTTTCATCAATAAATTATGTTCGAAAGAGACCGTTCAAACGCATTGAAACCACACATTTTCTGACATTTCATACCTTTATTTTGTAAGTAAAGGATAATGTTGTCGAATAATAACTACAGTGTAATTTATATGGATTTTGGCCCTTGTTTACAGTACAGTTGTGGAATTACCTCTACTCGTGTCACATCTACTAACCTGGAAGTAATATCACAGACTACATCACTAAAACGGTCAAACTGGGAGAAAAGAGGCAAAAACATTAGTCAAATCTTGAATATAATCACTCTAAAGGACAAATATTGTGCATTATTTGTATTATTAGCCTTTAAACATGCTCTTGAGTACCTTTTAGTTTGGTATCTCATGTTTTTCTAAAAAAAAACAATAAAACATCTGTATCTCTGCTTTTTAACCCGGGACAACTTGTGGTTTGGCACGATCTACTGGCTGTCGAGGGAATTACACCACAGTTTAATATAAATATTTTAGCGCACGTCAGACTGACTTCACTTCCTGGTCTCAGAATGCATTTGTACTTGTTGTGATTAGACGGGAGGAATTCACAAAATGAGTTAGGCAAAACGTCACAGATCGACGAGATTCAGAACCAAGTGTTTTTGACGGTCGGAGGGGAGAGGACTTTCTAACCAGGATTCATGAAACTACCGTGGATGAAGCTAAACGCTACTCCAGGTATGTTTTTGATGAGAGAACAATGTTAGAACTGGGTTAAAAGCTCCAAAAAAATAGATTTGCATAATATGTGTCCTTTAAAATGCGTCCTTTAAATGACATCCCAAAAACGGTTACTCAAATAAAAGTGGTTATACTTCAAAATACTATAATACTTTTTGATGAATACACTTTTTTGAGAAACTTAATGATTATTTTCATCCGTTTGTAGTGTGATTTTAATGCAAATTTTCCTCTTGTGTAAAGCTCTTTAAATTGTGCTCTACAAATAAACTTGAACTTCTTTGCTTTCGTAACAATACAGATAAAGGTAAAAATCCCTCATTGCTGGAGCGTGCAAACATAGTACCATATATAGTGCAATGTTATTATTACAGTTGTTATTACTATGAGCGGGCGGGAACAAGCCCCTGTCGAAGCATCTCAGACATTTCCTCTTTTCTTATCTGTTTACATTGTGTTGGTTCAGCCGCCACAGGCTCAGTCACAGCAGCAGAGGTAGAAGTCGAGCGCTGAGTCCAAGGTTAAGCTTTGACTCGATCGGCGCCAAGCATTAATTCCCCGCTTGTTTTGTCTACGCGTTTTTTTTTTTTTATCAGACGTGGAAAGCAGCAGTACTGTAGAATTGTCGATTTCCTCATTTGATCCTGTAGTTTTTTAAAGTAAAGCTTGGGACCTCGTTTGGTTCACGCCGTGTTATTTCTCGTGTTAATGCCTCGCCGCACTTCAAAATAAAATCCAAACGATTGATGATCAGCTCTCCAAGGCCGCAATTATTTAGGTCGTAGAACATCCTCATCAAACGTGCAATATTTTGTCTTGTTTTTTTTTTTTTTTTTTTTTTTTTTACGGTGGGAAAATGACTAAACCCGTTTGAAATGATTTATATTTACATTGTGAATTAAAACATTTTATGTGCTGGAAATAAGGATATCACATTTTTTTTAGTCTATTATCGTGTGAAGAAAAATTGCGATTGAGCTTATTATTTATTGACACCATGAGCAAACAGCAGTGAAATACTTGATTCATTTTCATCCCCATTTCTCCATTATGTCACTGGCCTTTATCAAATCGAATGGAAAAAGCAATGATATTATGACATAAAAAGCAGATATAGAGCACTTTTCACGTTAGTTTAGTGTAGATCGAACTGAAATCGCTTCGTTTTGCTTCTCACCAGTCCCGCGATTATACTTTTTGTTGTTGTTTTGATCAGTGTGCGACCTGAATAACCGCGATTATCCGTTAACCGAATAATCTCGACATCCGACGTGCTAGTTTAGCCGGCTGCAATTCAGATTTCTGTTGTTTTTCTGACACTTTGTGATCGTTTAGCCTCCACTCGGGTATTTGTCGAGTTTGCCCGCAGGTCTGATCATGCTCCAGCCCCTCTCTGTAACACTCCTCAGAGCGAAACAAAAAAACCCCACACACATCTGGCTCCTTTCAACATACCTCACATTCCTGCGCGGCCCGACTCGCGTTACTTCCCGAACTTAAACCTCCCACCCGCCCCCCACCGCCGTGTGCAGGAGGGCAGATAAAGCGCCACAATAATGCGCCCATTCACAGCAGAAGCCAGACGGGTGTAAGTCTGACAAGGCGACGTCCGGCACCCAAGGGTCCGACGCGCATGCCTTTAGTTAGCTTCTTCTGACGCGACGAGGTGAGAGCTAGTGATTGACGGTGAAGTGAAAAAGATAAGTGAAAGGGCATAAAATACACTTTACTTTCTGCAAATATTTACTCGACAAACAACATGTTAACGAGTCTTTTCTGGAACATAATTTATGACTGCACCAAATTGTGTGAGTAAATGCCATCAGAGGATTTTTAGGGCTTTAGTCGAGTTAAAAGTAGTTTAGTTAAAAGGGGGCGTGTCAAAATCTCCCAAACATATCAACTATCTCTTTGTATTTGACTTAAACTGCACTCACAAGACTACAACTGCACTGGAGTTCATGTAAAAACAACCATTTATACAGAAAAGTGAAAGGAAAGTGTCAGGGGCCGCCCGTGGCATAAACAAACCACAGCCCCTAGGAGGGCCTCATGCGCCACTCTAAAACTCTTATCTTTAAGCTTAACCTGGTTTGAGCTGGTCAAAGAAATGATATATTATATTATAATGATATAATTGTAATGTTTTGTGTAGCCTTTTCAAATGAGTTAAAATATTACATCTAAAGTGCATCAGAATACAGGAAATGACTTTGTTCAAATTTTCTTGGAGGAGAGCCCACCAGTGACGTGCAGTGAGGTTCATGTCTAATGAGGCACTCACTCTTTCAGAGTCAGATTTACCAACGCGAATGAACCCAAAAGAGCTCCTTAAACAGACAATGAGATGTGCTTTATATCTCATTTCAGCATTCTTTACACAAACATGTGACATTTGATTTAAGATCCAAATGTATTCAATTGAGCCAAATTCCAGCCTATTTCAGGCCAAAATAAATAAGAGTTTGTGGTCTTACCTTTACATTTTGATGTCCAGTCCACGGGCTCAGAAGCGCCCCCTGCCTTGAGTCAGGCGTATTGTTTGCCTCACCGAGTGAACTTTTACTGCTGTTTTATAATGAATCTGCGAGCCGAAACACGTTTCAGAAATACATTTCATACTTTATCCAGAATGTGGAAGTACAGAGCACATCGTCAGGGTGCTTTATTCGTTATATACAGAGGGACAGCGACACATTTATGTGCATCGCATACAGCACAGTTTGTGAGGCATTACACTGCCCCAAGCGGCAGAGGCGCCTCACCGCGCCCCTCGGCGCCCCTCGGCGCCCCTCGGCGTCCCTCCCCCCTGTATTTGAACGGGAGTTACGGGACATGCGGAAATTCTGATATTCTTAATTGAAAAAATATGGTTCCATATTGGTTTCAAAGTTAAATGGGGTTTATAATACAAACCAGATGACAAATATTAACTTGGATTATATTTTATAATTCAGTTTTTTCTCCCAAGATTGACAGGTGCGGCTCTGCCTCCCCTGAACCCACAAACCCCTCTTTACATACATAGGCAATAACTTTGTCTCATTTCAAATAACCGACATCTAAATGCTGAGACCCTGAGTCACTTTCTCTCCTGGGACCACCCCTCATTTCTTAACAATAAATTTTTTTTTGCATTTTGGAATGAATTTAGCGCCTCGAGTCTTTATTTTATTCCAGTATGTTCCATTCTAATGTCCATATATTTAATGACGGTGTTTGTCATTTGGTGGGCCACAACCAAAATCTTTCAGACCCACCAAATGCATAGAAACTGTGTGTTCATATGTGAAAAAGCAGATTAAACTCAGGATTTAACCAACTCATTCCAGTTGTTCCATGGTTGTTCCAATTCCATATAAACTAAATAAAATAATTAGTCTAATCTAAAATTTGGTCAACTTATTATTCATTAATGGACTAAACAAAAATGGACTACAGAGTGTCATTTTAGAGATAAATCTGTAATGGTCAAATAAGTACTTACTAAACCTGAATCATACTTAAACTCAACATAAATAAAACAAAAATAAAATGAACAAAAATACATAGAATTGAATTGAAATTGAAACTCTTTGTTCATTATTAATTAAGTCTTTGTTCATGGTTTATTAAGGCTATCAAAAGTGTTACAAAAAATCTTTATGCAAATAGTCTGTGGTTTGATTTAGTAAAAAAAAAATTGATTTGAGGATAAAGCCGTATTTCTGAATAGCCATGCTCATTTTGGTTCATTTGGCCTCCCCCCCCACACAACGCTGCCCTGTGATTGGCCCAACGGATCGCAGCGGGGACGGATTCGAGTCTTAATTCCCCCTCGAGTTCGTGAAGCCAGAGATATCGCGAGAAATCCCTCTTCGTTCGGGCGCGCGAAAAGGCCGGGCGCGTTAGCGAAACACCTGCGGGCGAATCCCCCCCCCCTGCAAACACGGGGATTTAGCGACGGCGCTCGTTTCCATCTGGCGTCCCTCGACAGGTGAAGACGAAATACAAAGCGCAAACATTTGATATGCAAAGTAACACAGCACAATGAAAGACTGTAAAACTCCAGACTGGAAACTTATCACTGCTAGAAGATGGGACGGGACGGGACGGGGGGGGGGACGGGGGAGGGGGTAAAGGCTGAATACCGTGTTTTAATAAGCGTATGTTACTTGACAACCCTGACAACCATCTTGAAACGAGTCTGGAGGCTGATGCGCGCCGTTAGCGAGTGCAGAGCTCCTCGGATTGGGTTTTATTTCTCTTTCTGTAGTCTTTAAAATGAGGTCGAGGTTCTGCCAGACCGAGCAGCGTTTAATTTGATCCAAACCACTTCCAACGCAATTCGGCTGGTGATTTGACAGGGGCAGTTCCACGGGCGGTCCGGGGGCCGCGGAGACGGAGACGGAGACGCGAGGTCGGAAAGCCAAGTGTGAGCGCAAAGATCATGCGCTCGCTCCTCGTATTAGACGTCAGGCTTCGTTCCAAGAGTTCTGCGGCAAATACGAAGTTGATTTGTCGTGAGAAATAGTCGCTTTAAAGGAAATTGTACATTTTTTTTCCAAAACTTGGTCCATTTGACGCAATTTTAACGTCTTTTTTTCTAGGACTAAAAGCGCACAGTTGAAAGAATCCCATGCGTTTCAGGTGGAAAGCAGGTTTTGAACATAACTGTATTGGGTTCTCTGCGGAGGAAGTCGTTATACTTAAGTTATTTCTGTCTTTGTGATTGTCAAATTGCTCAAATTCAAACCCCAATTCCAAGTTTGATTGATCGTTCTGCTCAAATTGGTGGTTATATCTGCTTTATTGTGTGTGTATAAAGTCTGTGCCGGTTCCTCTCTTTTTTTCTGTCTGTCTTTCGCTCTTCCTCTCTCTCTCTCTCTCTGTGCTCCTCCCTCCTTCTGCCAGACTCTGATATTATAGTCGGGGCCAACGGTTCACAACCAGGATTTGTGTCCACACGATTGTGACCGGACTCGACCTGCCTCATTGGCTTTCGCTCCTTCGCTCTTCTTTCTCCTCCTCCTCCTCCTCCTCCTCCTCGTCTCTTGCTTATCTCTTTCGCGCTTTCCGTCTCTCCTTCCTCCCCCTATTTTCTCTCTGTCTTTCTCTTTTCTCCACCTCCTGTCGCTCTCCTTGACTCTTCCTCCCTTCCTTCCTCCCTCCCTCTGTCATACTTGTTTTGCTTTTCCCCACACTCTTATCTTTGCTCTTTCTCGTCTCTTTGCTCCTCCTGTGTTTTGCTTGCTTTTTCTTGTCTTCCTATCTGTCTTCTCCACTTTTGTCTCCCTTCTCTCACTCTCTTTCCTCCTCTTTCTTGCTCTTTTCTCTCGCTATCCTGTCTCTCACTCTTTCACTTCTCTCTCCAGTCTACCTTCTCCCATCCTTTCTTTCTTTCTTTCTCTCTCTCTTTTCTCCTCCGGTGCTTCTCTTGTTTCTCTCCTCCTGTCTCTCACTCTTTCACTTCTCTCTCCCCCTCTCCCATCTCCCCTCCTTTCTTTCTCTCACTTTTTCCTCCTCCTGTGCTTCTCTTGTTTCCCTCCTCCTGCCCCTCTCAGTCTCACTCTCTTCTCTCCTTATTTGTCTCTTCTCTCGTTCTGCCCTTCCTTCTCCTGTCTCTCGCTCCCTTTCCCGCTCTCTCCTCCTCCTGTGTTTGTCTTATGTTCCTCTTCTTTTCTCTCTCCCCCTCTCCTCCACTTCTTTCTTCCCCTCTCTCTCTTTCCTCCACCTGTGTTTTTCTCCCCCCTCTCACTCCTCCTTGCTTTGGTCTCTATGGAAACCCCGGATACTCTCTGATGCTTGGAGAGCCGCTGTGCAGAACCGGGCTCGGCTCATCCGTCTTCACCCCACGCCAAAGTCACCAGACTGTGGCCAGGTCCAACTCGCCACCAGATGAGACCCCGAGTGGCCGTGTGCAGTGCAACACGAGCACATGAGCACGTCTCCAAAATGATATTCTCTGGCTGATTTGGAATATCGAGTATATATTTTAGACAAAAAGGAGCGCTGTACCGTAAGCCTTTAGTTGATCGGACGAATAATGGGTCTTTTATTAGTCAACAAGTCAGTGTAAACCCTCATTCATCCAAGTGGTCAACTAATTATTTAACTGGGATTATAAATAAATTATAAATTTATTATTATTTGTGTGTGTGTGTGTGTGTGTGTGTGTGTGTGTGTGTATATATATATATATATATATATATATATATATATATATATATATATATATATATATATATATATATATATATATATATAATATATATAATTATTATATATAAATTTATTTAATTTTATTTCTTCTCTTCTTGCAGCATTTAGGTTTTGTTTCATCTAAATAGTATCACGCTATTGAAATCTTCAAAACACTCTGGTATTGCCCACCCACCTGTGATATTACTCCTCCATTGATAGAGCAACAGCAGACAAGTATCTGAGTATGGACACTAAGCTCATCTGTCTCTCTTTCTGTCTCTTGTTTGAGCTGGAGACCCCAGACTGTGCACAAGGCCATCAGAGCCCCCTCACCTCACTGCGTAGGCTTAGCGACGTGTCCTTGGCAAAGACGTCACCATTAGAGGAAGGCAGTATATCTTTTAATTCTGCACTTTTCACTGATGAGTAAACCTCAGCTGATGCGTTTAAAGACATATTTTAACACATTTCTATTTAAATTGACTTGAATATGGTCTTGTTGGTGTTGGAGGGACTGGCAACTTCGCCTTTGTCAATCTGCGCCAGAGAAGCAGAATCCAGATTAAAATCACAGTGCACATTTTAAACGCTGCAAAAACGACAACAAAAACGGCAAAATAACACTTTCTTCTTACATTTGTAGAATTCATATTGCTGTAACAGGGGATCTGGCTCACCTCCAGACAAGGCCACCTCACCCCGCCTCACCTCCCCGTGCCATCTTTACCCCGGCTCCTCCCCCGGTCTCCTCTGCCTCTCCCTCTCCCCCCTCCACACACATCCCGGCGTCAGCAGCCTTTAGCCCAGAATGTGAGCTCAAGGCCAGGCTGCGAGGCAGGCAGGGGGCCCGGACTGTGGAACTGCGTTAATTAGTGCTGGAGCCTAAAGGGGGGAAAAAAAACTCACACTACCCCCTCCTCTACCCTGCATAGAACATGTGTCACTTTTAATATATTTGCATTACGTAGACACAAATGTTATAGATCTGTTAATGGTAAATTCATTAAAAAAGCATTTGTTATTCCATGACTTATTCCCATGACAAACAACGGATTCACTTCAAAATGATCCTAAAATACTTTCAAAGCCTATCCATAACCTGGCTCCACCTTACATCTGCCTCCTCACATCCTCCACTCCCTCTCGCCCTCAGGTCCTCCCTCCTCTCTCCAGCTCTCTGTCCCTCTTTCCGTCTTATTCAATGGGGGCAGACCTTCAGCCGCTCTGCTCCTCAGCTCTGGAACTCTCTCCTCCCGACCTCCGCAACATAGACACCCTTCCACCTTTTCAAATCCAGACTCAAAACTCACCTGTTCAGACAATCCTACACCACATAACTCAGTCACTCCAACACCAATAACTCAGTCACTCCAACACCACATAACTCAGTCACTCCAACACCACATAACTCAGTCACTCCAACACCATCATACCCAGTTCTGTTATTATTCTCTTGTACAGTGTCCTTGGGTGTTCTGAAAGGCGCTTTTAAATAAAATGTATTATTATTATTATTATTATGACTTCAGAACTGTGTATTTGGGCCTCGAAACTCCTGGTTCAATAAATGGATACCTTTTTGGAGAGTTTGGGCAGCAGGATGAAAACATGTATGACACAAACTGCACGAGCAATCTAGGACTGGACCGAAATTATAACATTGATATTAAAAAAATTGAAAAAAATTCTTATAAAATTCCCGTCGACTTAAATTGAAACTGGAAGTGAATTTTTTTTTTTAAAAGGCAAATTTTCAGTCAGCTTTAGTTTGCTCAAAATTAAAATAACGTAAATTCCCTCTGTATATTTACTATGTCGACAAAATAAAACGACCAATTTAAACCTTTTTTCAGATTTAAATGTCTCAAATATGTGCAATTTTTTGTCATTTTTACACATATAAAACCTTTATTTATATAGGAAAACATGACATGATGAAATACTTGTAATACTTTATTTTTATTACATTTATGTGAGTAAACTACATCAGAAGTTTCAAATTGAAATCTATAAATTTAAGATGTTTTCCTCCGCCTTAATCATTTGCGCAAACGTGGCAAATCGCTCATGAATATTGGACTTACACGCACAACCTTCAAGCTACTACTCCTCTACTACCTGACGCTCATATCTTTCCTCCGGTGGCGCGTCTCGGGAGGTATTTCCCATCATGCCCTGCGCCTCTCCCCAGGTCTGTGAAGGATGTCGCCGCCAGCTGTCGTTTCCATGGACGCCTGCCAAAACGCTGCCTGTGTCTTCCGGTCCTCTCATCTCCTCGCACGTTCCCGTTTCTCTCCCTGACTCCTCCTGCCGCTCATCTGTTAACCAACTTTGTGTCGCCGTGGTTTTTTTTTTCTTCTTCTTCTTCTTCTTCTTCTTCCTGCCTCGTCACGGCCGCGGCGAGGGCAAGAGAGGGGAGAAGGATCGGCAGACAGACTGTTCCCCCCGTGAGCAGTGCCAACTCTGCAATCTGTGAGCTCTGTGTTAACTACAAAATAAGCACTTCATTTCCCTTCTGATCTCCTGGCATTTGTGGTGAAATCTTCAGCAAGAGTAGAAGGAAAGGTGTAAAAGAAAGTATTAAAAATAGAGCTTTTCAATAAGACTTTTTACGTACAAATAAAAACGGTTTTCGATGTTATTTTCCAGAATATAAACGACTTGAAATCGGTGCCGTTTAAAACCTTCAATCCTTCAAGGTCTGATCTCTGCTCCAAACCACTCGCTTTGATTGAAAGGAACGGTCGGGCAGTGATTTATGAACTTCCCTCAAGCTCAATCAATGACGTCACAGATCAGACATCGGGGGAAATTCAGTGCTTCTTTGTAAAGATGATTCATCGAACAAGCGTGAAGGAAGCTAAATACAAGACTCGGTAGGTTTTTGATGAGCAAACAATGTTTTGCATGAGAAAATGATGGCAAAGCACTTCCACCTCAACGCCAGAAGGTCTTTGAGTTTGATAACTGAACTTAGTGAACCCTGTATGTGTGGCGTTTGCATGTTCTCTCTATACTGTGTTGTATTTTTCAACACATTCAACACTTATTTCTGGTTGCTGCGAAAAGCTTATAAGAATGTACAAATGACAATCAGCCACGGTAAGGATGGTTTGGAGGTAATTGGATTCGTTGGTTGATAAAGTTTTGTGCGTTTTGTATTATTTCTGTAGATAAATGCCCAATTATTGCGCTGTGGTTTTGGTTTTGGAGTAAAAAATAGGCACAATAAGCTTTGGCTTCTGCACAAAGACTTTAATAAGATAACATTTTACTTAGTTCTCCTTTTAAGTGTTTTATTCAGCTATTTATTTATTGCAGCTCATTTTTGCTTAGACATTATTCTGGTTTAAGGTTATCTTTTCTATTTTTTATTATTATTATTATTATTATTATTTTTATATGGACATAACAATTACATACACACCCGACGCATTGTTTTAAGTGTGACGTTTCGAGTAGTTTCAGGATCAGCGTTTTATCGTGTTATTTTCCGTGGCCATATATCATCCTTCAGAATGTGTGATTGTGACAGGCCCTGGTAGAAGGATGCCGAGGTTAAAGCTGCCAGAAAAGAGGACGCCTAATCAGACCAACGAGGGGCTTTATGGAAGTTGTGAAAGAGGACGTGATGTTAAGATGGCACGAGACGAGACGAGGCAGGAGGGAGTCTTGTCAAACCTCAGATGAAGTTGTGAGACAAATGTATTTGCGTTGGAATCGGCTTTCAAAGTTGACGTTCCTGTCTTGCGATGCCAAAATTATAATGACTTTTTCTAGTGCCAAACGACTTCAATGTATTCATAGATTCAAGTTCTTCAAACTGTGACAAAGACAAATGGCGCAGACGTCTATTAAAATAAACAAGTTGGGGAGGTGTGAATTTTAAGTCAAATGAAAGTGCACAACAAGCCTTGAACTGTGCGCTGCAGTTTGGTCAACACGTCTGAGTGAGAATACAGTCGTATATGAAAGCATGAATGCAGTCGTATATGAAAGCATGAATGCAGTCGTATATGAAAGCATGAATGCAGTCGTATATAAAAAGTATGAATACAGTCGTATATGGAAAGTATGAATACAGTCGTATATGGAAAGTATGAATACAGTCGTGTATATGAAAGCATGAATGCAGTCGTATATGAAAGCATGAATGCAGTCGTATATGAAAGCATGAATGCAGTCGTATATGAAAGCATGAATACAGTCGTATATGAAAAGCATGAATAGTCGTATATGAAAAGTATGAATGCAGTCGTATATGGAAAGCATGAATGCAGTCGTATATGAAAGCATGAATACAGTCGTATATGGAAAGCATGAATACAGTCGTGTATATGAAAGCATGAATGCAGTCGTATATGAAAGCATGAATGCAGTCGTATATGAAAGCATGAATACAGTCGTATATGAAAAGTATGAATACAGTCGTATATGAAAGCATGAATACAGTCGTATATGAAAGCATGAATACAGTCGTATATGAAAGCATGAATACAGTCGTATATAAAAAGCATGAATACAGTCGTATATAAAAAGCATGAATACAGTCGTATATAGAAAGCATGAATACAGTCGTATATAGAAAGCATGAATACAGTCGTATATGGAAAGCATGAATACAGTCGTATATGAAAGCATGAATACAGTCGTATATGGAAAGCATGAATACAGTCGTATATGAAAGCATGAATATAGTCGTATATGGAAAGCATGAATACAGTCGTATATGGAAAGCATGAATACAGTCGTATATGGAAAGCATGAATACAGTCGTATATGGAAAGCATGAATACAGTCGTATATGGAAAGCATGAATACAGTCGTATATGAAAGCATGAATACAGTCGTGTATGAAAGCATGAATACAGTCGTGTATGAAAGCATGAATAGTCGTATATGGAAAGCATGAATACAGTTGTATATAAAAAGTATGAAAACAGTCATATATGGAAAGCATGAATACAGTTGTATACAAAAAGCATGAATACAGTCGTATATAAAAAGTATGAATACAGTCGTATATGAAAGCATGAATACAGTCGTATATAGAAAGCATGAACATACAAATGTCCCTCAATTTGGAGCTGACAGAAACTCACTCAAACCAATTCTATATCTGGTCTAATCCCGGGACTACAACTGGACTAGAAGAGGACAAGACCAGGATGACAACTGGACTACAGCAGCAGGACTACAGCAGCAGGACAACAACAACGACAACAACACAATAACAACAGGACAACAGGACAACACAACAACAACAACAGGACAACAACAACAACAACAACAGGACAACAACAACAACAACAGGACAACAGGACTTCAGCAGCAGGACTACAGCAGCAGAACCTACAACAGGACAATAGGACTACAACAATAGGACTACAACAATAGGACTACAACAGGACAATAGGACTACAGGACTACAACAATAGGACTACAACAACAACAGGAGTACAATACGACAACAGAACAACAACAACAGGCCTACAACAGAACCAACATTAAATGCATGTTTTAACAATAACAATGCCCGTAATTGAATAAAGACAAGACACATTTAAAGCCAAACAGTCTTGGCAAACCAATAACAACCCGATGGCTGACCCCTGACCTAAGTATTGGAAAAGTTATATAGTGCAACTTTAATCATGACCAAAACAGCATTAGTTGTGCGATTAACTTCATGACTGCTCACACGGCCCGACAGGAGCTGATTTAGCGACTTCGCGTCCGCGGAGCCTGAGCCAGAGCAGGTTTGTGGTGTGAATGTGTTCTCCTGTTCCCGGGCCGTGTCCGCATGCGCCGCATTAAGCCCATTGGTTTGGCTGTCCGTCTGTGCTCCTCCGCTGTGTTAAAACCTTCTGCACTTTTCATGACCTGGCCTCCCGTGAGGTGTCAGAGCGAGACAACTGCAGAACACACGAACGCCAACAACAGAGAATCCACAAATCCAGCTTACTCCAGTCCTAAATCCGCTCTGCACAAATGTATACGCCCGGGAAGCTTGTTGGGTTTGGTATCTTTAATTCATTTGTTTATTATTAAGAATTGCCCAAAGAATCGATTCCCAGAGACCAATTAATATAATAAAACTAGCATAAAAAATAAACAAGTTGGTACAATGCATAAAAAGGGCAAATTTGAACCTTTGTCTGAATGATTTTAGAATGGTTTGTATTAGATTGTATTAAAGACACCGATGCGTTTGTTTTTGTTTTAATTGTTGTATTTTTTCTTCATTTCTTTCATTCATGCTTTTAGTCAACTGGACATCAACAACTAAACATTACATTCGGGCTGCTCAAGGACTGGACAATGGAAAAAGTGACATTCGGATTAAATTTGGAAATGGACAAACTTTGGACTAAATGGGAATTGACCTTTGGACTTCCTGTGCCATAATATTATTTGTCATTATTTATTTTTCTATTATTTTTTTTTATTTATTCATTTAATTGTATTTAATTTAATTGTATTTAATTTGATTGTATTTTATTTAATTTTATTTAATGTTTTATTTATTTTGATTTTATTATTTTTATTCATTTGTTTTATTTTATTTATGTATTTCTTTATTGCATATTAAAAACACTGAATTAAAATGTTTTTTATGGAAATTATTTAGGTATGTGATATGGCGAAATATGCTATTGCCAATTTTTTAACATACCCTTTTGACACAATAATTTCAGTGATAATATGTTCATGTTCATGAACATATAATATGTTCATGCCTTGGCCGAACTCTGTCAACAAAATTGAGACAAAGGCAGGAAAATCATGAATAAAATCAGCCATTTTCAACCTTTAAGGACCTTGATGTTATTCCAATTCGTTTTGTTTGTTGCGCCTGAATTGTGTCCGCCGATATCACGATATTGATACTTTTGCGATATATCGTGCAAGCCTTGCAGTACATACAAACAAATCAAAACAACAAAACATTAACTCAACCATTTTCATCCCTCCACGTCTGTTTTTTAAGTCTCTGAATTCTGCTGGTTTTCAAATGGCGCCGCATCTTTTCTATGTGTAATCGTTACAATTATTGGAAAGAAATTAAACCCGTGAAGGTGATTGATGCCTTTTCATTATCATTAACATCGTGCCACATCAAGCGTTTTTTTGGGGGGGTTTTTTGAGCCGAGTTCACTCTGTAGTTGTTCTTTCGCTGTGTGGACGATCCCGGTCTGCTCGTTTTAAACTCTCGTGGCCTTTGATCAAACGCATTAATCTGCTCCGTCGCTGCCTCCATAACAACACACGGGGCCAGGGCTAATTGTGCTTCTACACCTCCATTCAAAAAGCCATTAACCCGACGCTAAACTAATGAGCTTCTGTGCGCTATTTCGTCGTGCTGTTTTATTTAATATGTTGTCCAAACCAGAATTAAAGTAGGATCAAGGCCATAACTAAACAAGGGCTGACTAAGGGTAAACAATGTGGGCATTTCGTGACTTAACTCAATTACTTCTTACTTTGTTCTCCTGTTATTGTGGTTTCACTCAGTCGCTATGGTAACTAATGCATGGGGGAAAAGCGAATGAAGCCTATGTTTATGCTAATTAAAGATTAAATTTGGACGAGGAGAATTGGTAGCACTTTAGAATACCGAAACATTTTATTGGCCTTAATCAACTATTTGTTCTTAATTAAAAGTCTTTATTAAGAATTATTCAGGCTTAGTAACTACTTAATGAATGCCCTAACCTCTTAATTAATTAGGTTCTACGCTTGAATCATTAATAAACTTGTTTGTTTTGTTCATTATGAATTGAGTCTTTGTTCATGCTTTTTAAAGGGTAATTACAGTGTAGTTATTATAAACTAACGAGGATTTACTCGGGTCACGGACTTAATCAGGACTCAGATTCAACAATGCCAAAACCAAACCAGGACCCAAACTAAACTTATTCAGGACTAAAACCTGGGGTCTGAACCTGGGACTGAACATAGGGTCTGAACCTGGGACTGAACATAGGGTCTGAACCTGGGTCTGAACCTGGGACTGAACATAGGGTCTGAACCTGGGTCTGAACCTGGGACTGAACATAGGGTCTGAACCTGTGTCGGAACCTGTGTCGGAACCTGTGTCGGAATATAGGGTCTGAACCTGGGACTGAACCCGGGTCTGAACCTAAAAAGGGACTAGGGTCCTCAAAAGTGTCAAAAGTCTGATACTAATCAATACTAAAAAAAAATTCAAATAAAAAAAAAAAAACATAAAAAACAACAATTCAATAAAAAAAAAAACATAAAAAAACCATGAACAGAACAAACATTTGGCCTTTCCAGAACAGTTTTAGAACGTGTGCAAGTTTTGTCTATTGTTTTAACCTTGACCCAAATAAGCATTTTAAAAATTATAATAGTGATATTTCCTTCTTAACCAGGACTCAGAGACGACACCAGTACGGCTCTGGTTATGCAGGATTCCAACAGATTCCAACAGATTCCAACAGATTCCAACAGATTCCAACAGATTCCAACAGATTCCAACAGATCCAACAGAACAGGGGTTTGGCGCAGGCGAGCGAGCGTCCTCCATGTCCTCTGCTCTCTCAAACCATCTGGTCTGCAGCCGGGCCATGTTCAGCGCTTGTTAGCATTAGCAACTTACAATATATACATTCTCACCTCGACGTGGAGGCGGAGCCGGTGCCCCCCTCCCAGAGACGGGAGCGCGAGCAGATTGAGCTGAGGCAGCGTGTTGCAAGCAGGAATAAACCAGGAATAATTAGAACTAACAAGACAGAACCAGGATTAAAACCAAGCTAACCAGACAAGAAAGGACGGAACCAAGACCGAATCAGACCGAAACTGGAAGACCGAATCAGACCGATGAAGACCGATCAGACCGAAATGAAGACGAATCGACCGAAAGAACCGCAGAACGAAATGAGACCGATCAGAACGAATGAAGACCGATCAGAACGAAATGAAGACCGAATCAGAACGAAATGAAGACCGAATCGAACGAAATGAAGACGAATCAGACGAAATGAAGACCGAATCAGAACGAAATGAAGACGAATCAGCGAAATGAGACGATCAGAACGAAAGAAACGATCAGAGAAATGAAGACCGATCAGAGAACGAAATGAAGACCGAATCAGACGAAATGAACGATCAGGAATAGACGAATCAGAACGAAATGAGACCGAATCAGACGAATGAAGACGAATCAGACGAAATGAAGACCGAATCAGACGATGCCAGGTGGTTCAGTCCTGGTCAGTCCTGGTTCAGTCCTGGTCAGTCCTGGTTCCAAACTAAGCAGAGCTAAAAGTGCAGACCCAAGATTAAACCTCAATAAAAAAGGGTGATACATTAAAAACTAAACCAGTCTAAAGAAGGTCAAAAGAAAGGGTCTAAAGAAGGTCTAAAGAGGTCTAAAGCGGACTTAAAGCAGGGACTAAAGCAGGCTAAAGCAGCGCGCTAAAGGCAGGACTAAAGCGACTAGCAGGGACTAAAGCAGGACTAAAGCAGGGACTAAAGAAGGGTCTAAAGCAGGGACTAAAGAGGGTCAAAGAAGGTCTAAAGCAGGATAAAGCAGGGAACTAAAGCAGGACTAAGCAGGGACTAAAGCCAGGGCTAAAGCCGAGGATTAAGCCGGTCTAAAGCCGGATATTAAGCCAGGTCTAAGCCGGTCTAAGGGACTAAAGCGGACTTAAAGCCGGACTAACGTCTAAAGAGTCTAAGAGCTAGCGGCTAAAGCAGGTGCAGGTCTAAGCAGGTAACGGTCACAGACAAGCGGTCTAAAGGCAGTCTAAAGCAGTCTCAGAGCGAGTTCTAAAGAGGTCTAAAGCAGGTCTAGCAAGAAAGCAGGATAAGAGTCTAAAGCAGCAGCAGACTACATTAAAAGAAGGTCTAAAAGAGGGTCGTAAAGTCTAAGGGCTAGTAAAGCGGACTAAACAGGACTAACGTCTAAGAGAGCTAGAGGCTAAAGCAGGTATAAGCAGCTTAAAGAGGATAACGGTAAGCAGGACTAAGAGGGCTAAAGGGTACTAAGCAGGCTAAGCAGGACTAAAGAAGGACTAAAGAGGTTGCAGGTCTAAAGGCATGATCTAATAGAGGACTAAAGCAGAAATAAGGGTACTAAACTAAGTGGTCTAAAGCAGGCTAAAGCAGGTCTAAGCAGGCTCAAAGCAGGTTCTAAAAGCAGGTCTAAGCAGGATTAAGGTGGTCTAAGCAGACTAAGAGACAAGCAGACTAAAAGGACTAGGACTAAAGCAGTCTAAAGCGGTTAAGATCTAAAAGCAGAAAGTGGTCTAAAGAGGACAACTGGCTACGGCTAAAGCAGGACTGGATAACATAGCAAGGTCTATGCTAGCAAGAACAGCAGGACTAAGTGCTTCTACAGCGTCTAAAGCAGGACTAATCATTATAATCATGACTAACATCATCATTCGCCAATCCCCATCCCCCATATATCCTTGTTCCGCCAATGCCACGGATAGTACACTTTCTAACGACCATGGGCGCCTGCTGAAACAAATAGAAAAAACAACCACAAAGTCCCCTCCTTCGCAAATACATAAAAAAAGGTATTGTTCCTCCATGAATTGCGAAATTCTCGGGTCACCATAATATGATTGGGCACCCAACTACAAACGTATGTTTTGTTCAATTCCATTTCCTCTTTTATTAAGAAAAGCCTTCTCACAACGACACACGGCAATGACCTAAGTAAGATCAAAACACTAAAATGATCAACATTTTAATGAATACTACTGAACACCATTACATTTAGTTAAGTTAATAATGACTACCTGTAGAGAAATATAAACTTCAGTATTTTATCATTAAACAGTGATAATGAACAACAATACATTCGAAGTTACAGTTTTTAATCATTAAACATGATATGAACACATTACATTTACTTATATCAAGTTTGTAAGCATGAAAAACCCTGATCACAAACCAGACGTCAGAGAAGTTCGAAGCCTTGAAAACTACTTCCACATACCAACAAGTAATCAGCGAAAGGTGTTACAAGTATTAAACATTGCCACAGCGACTCTTTTATTCTTTGTTTTTGTTAGAATCGGTGTTAGCGACGGGAGTATTCCGCGTTGCTTCGGTGGACTAGGTGCGTACGTCTGCGGTTTCCAAAAGACAGTCGGATACCCTCCATTTCAGATTTGACTTAACGCAGCGATGTTAACCACCGAATGAAGCAATCTACAGCGTAAATGGGCACTGCTGTACTGGGTGTTTCATTATACTTTCCAAACTACTCATTATCCACTTTACATATAATCAGCAATAACACCGTCTATTAATGATTTGCGGATTAGGTTGTTTATCCAAAATTTCTTTACAATCCAAAGTACCCTCAAATACACCATTCTATCCTCCGGTCCATACGATTTCTCTAGCCTCTTGTCCAGCCTCTCAGACATTTTGTTTATGGTCGCTGGTTTTCGAGGAACGAAACCGCGAAATCTTTACATCAAAAAAAAATTCCATTTCGCCCAAAAGGCGAAGAAGGGAGAGGACAAGGAGCCGATCACTTCGGGCGCCTAAACAAACACCCGTGAAAGATTCAACCCACTCGATACTCCCCACACAAAAAGATTCTCACCATAACCCCCTTGCAAAACATGAGCTTTCTTTCCATACGATTAATTGAATCATCCTGCTAAATCCAGCCTCATGTTTTGGTCACTTCTTCATCAAGCTATTATATATATCATCATAAGCTGCTCTTTAACAGATACCCAATTGCTTATTCTCTATCTGATCTTCTCGAACGTTCCACCAGCAATTCAATTTCAACCTTTACACAGGGATGGCATTAAAAACGAATTTTGCTCGTTCTTACATATCAGTCTACTGGTTAAAAAACAACCAATACATCAAAAACCCTAATGGTCTATTGCATTTCTACAGCTCGCCTACTCTTCACAAATCTGTACCTGCACTCACCCGTCAGTTATTACGCTGTCGAATGATAGGTCAATATAATCTGCCTATGTGGACGTTTCAACATAAGCGATAACATTCTCTCATAAATCTATAGTGCAAAATGAAAATACCTTGGCTTTAGTAATCTGAAAGATACGATTCTTCAAAACGAATCGCAACTCCTAATCAACTTTAACGAACCGCGAGTTATCCGCCGAAATGTAAAACTGGCACCCAGCAACCCAGAGTAATCACAAAGCTCATTGGGAAAAAGAATAATCATTATCAAGACCAGTATAGAGATTGTTACAAAGCACAAGTCTTTGCGTGGTGGGATGTGTGTGATTAAGATAAAGCGCGCCGGCTCTTGAAGTCAAGACCGTCTTTAGACAAGCTTTCTGCTTGTAGTCGTCCCTTCATGCTTATCTTCTGCTTTTAGTCTGCTCTATAGTTGCGTTTCTCTTCAAGTCTGTGCTTTAGTCCTGCTTTCATAGACTCAGGTGGCTGTGTCTGCTTTCAGTGACTGCTTTCTAGCCCCCTGCTTAGTCGCTGCCTTGTTATAAGGATCCTTGGCTTTAGGTAGACCGTGCTTAGAGACCTGCTGTTTTATTACCACGGGCTTTATCATTCATTGCTCCGTGCTTAGTCCTGCTTTTTCATCACCTTCTTAGTCAACTGGGGCTTTTAGTCCTGCTTTAGGGACAGCCTTGGTATAGACTGCCTTGTTAGAGTCCTTGCCCTAGTCCTACCTTTAGGTCATTGTTTAAGGTCCGCCTTAGTCCCAGCTTTTAGTTCCTGCTTTAGAACAGCCTTAGTCCTGCTTCTAGAACACTGCTTGACCTGCTTTTTAGAACCGTTTGTCAGATGCTATTAGTCGCTTGGTGCGCTGGCTGTGATAGTACTGCTTTATACCTGCTTCAGAGACGCGAGCCTGTACCTGCTTTATACCTCTTCTTAGACCTGTCCTTTACTCCTCGCTCTCCTAGTCCTGACTTTAGTCCTACGGCTTTGACGTGCTGGTTTTAGACAGCCCTTTGTCTGTATTTAGTAGAGCGTTTATATCCTCCCTCTGTGTTCTCTTAGAATTGCTACACGTTCAGACCCCCCACCTTCTTCCACCCCGCCGCGTACCCCGCGGTCTCCGTGAGCAACCCATCCCTGTCCGAGCTGAATGTGTTGCATGACTGTCTTGAATCTACATCTCTGTTACCTATTATTGTATCCTATGTAGGTATGATCTGTGTCGCATTTCCATGTGCTAATACTAAGGGTTTCGTTCCGGTCTTACGTCGGCCCACAATAGATCCACAGTTATCAATAATTACTCACACAGCTTCTTTCCAAACCTAGTCCACCTAGGCCAATGCCGACAATGAGAACTACTGTAAAACTACAGTCATCGTAATGGATTTTTTATTGATATGTTCTAACCCCTGCCATATCTAATGGTTATGAGTTCTATGGTCAATGCCAATGTGAGATCGGAAATGTTTGCCTTGACAAATACATTCGGAACAAATACCTTATGGTGAAGTGAGCAAGAGCAAGGATGGGCCACAGTGACAAAATTAAACAGTGACTTTTTTCCTTTCTTTGTGAGACAATATCGGGTGGCAGGTTCAGGTAATCTCAAACGAGTGTGAGGACCTGGCGCGAGTAAACAATAAAAACCACGAAAAGACAGACATTCAATTTACTCTTTGTTGCTAAGGAATTTAGAACTGACTTTTCTGTCCTATTGTTGTCATGTTTACATTGCATTGATGGACGATATCATACAGATATCAGAAAGAGTTGTATATTGACCACTTTGTCAATGAACCAAAATTCACACACACCATCCAGAAACTGTGTCTCGCCATAAGGTGACACACTAAAAAGCACCCTGACGCAATAATGAAAACACATTCATAGTCAAATCAGAAAATGAGCATGCTGTAAGAAACATTTAAATAATTACGTATAAAATAAAAATAGCATTAACTAATGATCACAAGAGTTATAGTTAGATTTACAGTTCTTGAGTGCAGAAATTGACAGTGCAGTGAGTGAATGAATAGTTGCAGTTAAAAATGCAGTGTTTAGAAGGTGGTCAATGAGTCCAACGGCAGAGGCAACAAGAACTAAACTAGATTCTTGTGGCGGAAAGGTTCTGGTCCGGATGGACCGTAGACCTCCTGTATCATGAGGGGAGTGCGTTGCAAATGATCATGTCAATGTGACAAGGGTCAGCTGTGATCCGCGGCGTCGCTCGTCCCAGAGCCCCACTGGAGACGTCACAGTCTGCAGAGATGGAAGTCTCGCAAGCCATCACCTATCCGCAGAAAACACAATGCTGCTGTAGTCTCGTCTCTGCTGTTGGCGTCCAGCTGTACCAACGTGGATGAGAGGGACTGTAGGATGTGACTCAATTTAGCCGTTTGAGGAACTGCACCACACTGCATCAGCGACAGCCACTGCGCCGGGATCAAGCACCCGCCAGCTTGGCTAATTCGTCGATCTGATAAGATTCTCATGATCATATAGCGCCTGATGTCGATTCCAAACTTATCTACATGGGGTACACGTAACCGCACTAGCGGATGACTGTGTTTTAAATGGTCTAAAGCAGGACTAAGGCTGGTCTAAAGCAGGACTAAAGCAGGACTAAAGCAGGACTAAAGCAGGACTAAAGCAGGACTAAAGCAGGTCTAAAGCAGGTCTAAAGCAGGTCTAAAGCAGGACTAAGGCTGGTCTAAAGCAGGACTAAAGCTGGACTAAGGCTGGACTAAAGCAGGACTAAGGCAGGACTAAGGCAGGACTAAAGCAGGTCTAAGGCTGGTCTAAAGCAGGACTAAAGCAGGACTAAAGCAGGACTAAAGCAGGACTAAAGCAGGACTAAGCCTGGTCTAAAGCAGGTCTAAAGCAGGTCTAAAGCAGGTCTAAAGCAGGACTAAAGCAGGACTAAAGCAGGACTAAAGCAGGACTAAGCCTGGTCTAAAGCAGGACTAAAGCAGGACTAAAGCAGGACTAAAGCAGGACTAAAGCAGGACTAAAGCAGGACTAAGCCTGGTCTAAAGCCGGTCTGATTCAGAGGAGGCGCTGGGCAGTTATATAATGGATATTTGAATCACAAAGACTGGCTTTGTAACAAGTCCCAGTCTCTGGCTGATAAGATATGTCAGTTTCCAGGAGCTTGTGATTACTCTGGGCTGTGGGGCCAGTTTTACATCTCGTCTGATCTGCAGGATTTTATCATCCGGAGTCGTTAAGTGAATTAGGAGTTTGGGATTTCTGCTTTGAAGAGAAATCGGTATCTGTTGTTCAAAGTTTATAAAGCTAAAGTTTATTTTCATTTTGCACTATGTAACTTTTGGAGATGGAAATGTTATCGCTTTGTTTGAAATGATCCACAGTATGGCATTAATGTGACCTATCCATCCGCACCAGGCAAATAACTGACGTCGCCGAGTTGCAGGTCAGATCTGTGAAGAGGCGAGCTGTAGAAAGCATGCATTTCAGGGTAATTTCTTTTTTTTTTTTAACAATATACTGAATATCTGTAATGAAATGGATACAAAATAGTTGCGTTTAATGCCATTCTGTGTAAAGTCGTCTGAAATGTGCTTTTAAATGCCTTGGTGGAGATTCAAGTATCGAAGGAATGAGTGCAGAATCAAAAGTGCAGAAATACCATCTTGTATCCTTGTTTGAAAGATTACAACGCCCTTTACTTGTAATATATATATATATAAATAATATTGAGTTTGATGTCAAAGAAGTGACCCAAAACATCTGAAGGCACTGTCTATTTTTAAGCACTGTGATGTTGTCAAATGTTAATATGCGACGCTGTATTTCACAAGTACAGACGACGCCCTCCTTTTGAACGCCGGCATGATTTGGTGTTGAGCATCTTTTTTTTTTGTGTGTGTGGATATATCATGGGGTTGAACCTGCTTTCATCCCGGGATTCGTTTCTGTTTAGGCGCCCGTAAGTGACTCGGCCTCCTCTCTGCTCCTCTCGCCTCCTCTCTCCTCCTCGCCCCCTTCTTTTGGCGGCTGCGAAATGGAATTGCTTTTTTGATGGTTAAAGATTTTCGCGGCGTTTCGTCCTCCTCGAACTCGACGAGCGACATAAAACTTAAAATGTCTGAGAGGTCTCTGGGACTAAGAGTGCTTTAGAGAAAAATCGTGTGATGGACCGAGGATAGAATGGTTCATTTTGGTGTGGATTCAGACCTTTTGATTTGTAAGAAATGTTTGGGGATAAAACAAACTAACTTCTCCGACTAATATTAATAATGATATGCGTGTTATTGCGTGATTATATGTAACTGTAGCATGAGTAAGTTTTGGAACCAGGTAAAATGACAAACCCATGTGACAGCAGTGCAACATTCGCTGTAGATCTTGCTTCATTCGGGTGTTTAACATCGGCTGCGTTCACGTTCTAGAATCTGATGATGTTGTAATCCGTCACTGTCTTTGGAAGACTCTCCGACAGACTGTTACTGCCACGCTGATCCACCGAGAGACGCAGGAAATCACTCTGTCGCCATCAAAACACGGAACTCTGCAGACAAAAAAAATAAATAAAAAAGAGTCGCTGTGCAATGTTAAGTTCACTTGTAAAACTCTATTATCGTATGAATATGTAAATAGTTTGTGGGGGATATTTATTATTTAGTGAAATGGTAATTGTTTGTTCATACCGGGGGTTTTAACTGACTAGAAACTTGTATACTGAAGTTAAATGGTAATTTTTTGTTCATATCAAGGTTTTTAATTGCTTAAAAACTTGTATACTTAAGTTAAATGGTAATTGTTTGTTCATATCATGGTTTTTAATTGATTTAAAAACTTGTATACTTAAGTTAAATGGTAATTGTTTGTTCATATCATGGTTTTTAACTGACAAAATACTTGTACATGTTTCATATTTTCTTCATACTAGGAGGTTTCATTAATTAAAAACTTGTACACTTAAATGTAAATTGTTTGTTCACACCAGGAGGTTTAGTTCATTAAAAACAGATTGTATTTGATCCATTTTAGTGTGTTTTGATCTTACTTTTAGAACGTCCATTTTCCCCCTGCTGGCCGGTTGTGTGTCTGTGACGAAAGCAATTTCTCCTTTTTAGATGAAAACAAAAGCAATTCCGAAAATGGAAATCCACAAACGTTTCACGCAAACGTGCAACATTAACCTCGTCTCTTAAAGTCCTTTCGACCGACGACAATCACACCTTTTTGAAGTTGAACAACGGCACCACTTTCTGCCGTTACCGTGAGACAAGACAATTTCACTTTTTTATTTATTTGCGCTGACAGAGAAGCCGCTGAACTTTGTGTCGGTTTGTGTTTTTCTTTTTGTCTTTTCATGCGGTTCGGCCCAGTCGTTGCAGAGTTAATGATGAGAGAACACAGTTATCACCTGGTTAATAGCTTATAAAAGTCGAATATCTTTATAATTTGGACTTTTTTTGTCATGAATTAGCTCCGGGATGACGAGCGCGCGACGGCGATTCGTACCTGCAAACTTTGTGGGTGGTTTTATCCGATTTCGAGCGTATCTTTGTCGTGTTTATTGCCTTAAAATCCCAGCTGACATCTGCCCGTCCTGTGATTAAAATAAATTGCTTTTTTTTTTTCTCTTTTCTTTATCGCCTCCTCGATTTAAATGTGTTGTGGGTATTTTTTCCGACAGCGCACAAATGAACTCGGGCATGTTGTCTCTTCACATTAGCGCGTGAAGAGACTCGCCGGTGCAGAGGAAAGCGGTGTCTCCTCTGCGGCTGCGGTGATGTTTGCCAGAACCGCTGCCCACATAAGTCCTATAGGTTTTCACCGGCTCAATGGCTGCCCTGTTTTGTTTTTGGGTTTTTTTTTGTTTTTTTTTAGCCGTTCTGTCGACTCGGGGAGGATTTTCCGAAATGCGGCGGTTTCTATGCGACGTCTTCATTTGAAAGTGAAACCAAAAAAAAAAAAGGAAGAATATGTTCCAGAGGATGTTCCACTGCTCAGAATAAATGTAAACTCATAAGAAAGTACAGCGTATTCTCCTTGGGTTCCTCCTTGGGTTCCTCCTTGGGTTCCTCCTTCAGTTCCTCCTTGGATTCCTCCTTGGAATCCTCCTTGGATTCCTCCTTGGATTCCTCCTTGGGTTCTTCCTTGGGTTCCTCCTTGGATTCCTCCTTGGATTCCTCCTTGGATTCCTCCATGGGTTCTTCCTTGGGTTCTCTTGGATTCCTCCTTGGTTCCTCTTCGGTTCGTCCTTGGATTCCCTCCTTGGGTTCTCCTGCCTCCTTGGGTTCCTCCTTGGATTCCTCCTGCCTTCAGGTTCTCCTTGGGTTCTCCTTGGGTTCCCTTGTCGTTGGTTCCTCCTTGGGTTCCTCCTTGGGTTCCTCCTTGGGTTCCTCCTTGTTCCCTCCTTGGATTCCTCCTTGGATTCCTCCTTCAGTTCCTCCTTGGATTCCTCCTTGGGTTCCTCCTTGGGTTCCTCCTTGGGTTCCTCCTTGGTGTTCCTCCTTGGGTTCCTCCTTGGGTTCCTTGGTCCTTGGGTTCCTCCTTGGGTTCCTCCTTGGGTCCTCCTTGGATTCCTCCTTCAGTTCCCCCTTGGATTCCCTCCTATCGTCTCCTCCTTGGATTCCTCCTCCGTCTCCTCCTTCGTCTCCTCCTTTTTTTTCGATTTGAGTCACGTTTGAGTCACCTCTCAGTCACGTTTCAGTCAAGCTTAAGTCTACAAATTCAAGTTTAAGTCAGCTAAAATAACATGCAACATTTATTTCTACTCCGTGAACCTTCTCGATCACGTACAAACGCACACGACTTAAAGGATGACGTTATTACTTTTGTTTGTGTAAAGTGTCAGTTTTTCGTGCCAAATATCTTGAAAAACAAGCATTTCTTATCTTGAGCAGAGTCGCCTCTCCACAGATCGGACCTGTAGCTTGGCCTGGTGGCGTTTGTCTCCCTGGAGATTAAAATTAAAGTGAATTTAGAGGTGGGAAATATCAGAGATGCACCGATACCACTTTTTCTTCATTGCAGTACCTTTTTTTTTTTTTTAATACATTTTCATAGCGATAGCAATGGCTCTAAGAATGGATCTGTGGTTCTAAAAACATTCACTCTCTTCATTTCATCCACAGGTTTCAAAAATGGCAAAGAAATAAAACCGTTACTACCGTCGCAAATCAACCATTGAAAACAAAAAATATATATGTTTTTGAAGTCGAAAAGACCAACATATTTTCGATAAACAGGAAGCTGGATTTTTATAATATAACTTACTTTTTCCACACAACGATAATTATTTGAGGAGTTATTTTAAATGTCTTTGAAGATAGAGAATGGCTTTTTGAATATTTTTACGAGTTGTCTGTTGTGAATTTATGTGGCTTTTGAGTTGTGTTACTTTTCCACACTTTTCCACACTTTGACCAGTGTGTACATGTTATAACTCTTAAATGGAGCATATGAGCCTGAATAAAGACATTTAAAGGCACATCTTGGCACATTCTGGATGCTTTATCAAAATGTTGTCGTATATTGTCACCCAGATCATGCAATAAACAACAACAACAACAACAACAACAACAACAACGGTGCGATATTCACTTTATTGTCCACATCAATGTCTTTAAAATCTAAGCGCTTGCACATAGATTGTTGACTTTTCTTCTAAACTTAACAAACTCACAATCTCCGACTTTGAAAAATGAGTCCCATCTCGCTCTCCGTTCCCCTCGGGTCCGCGTTTTCCTCATTTCGCACAAACGACCGGGTGCGCGGCCCCTCCCAATCGGTGGTAATTGAGTAAACTGTCATCTATTCTTTGTTGGATAGCGCAGATGTGTGCGTAACGTTTTGAAAGTTCTCGGCACTAAAGAATAAGCTCGATACCAAGAGACGTCGCGATGTCAAGTTTTTGTGTTACGATTATTGTGAGAAGAAACGATTTGACTGTTTTATCGGCACTATGACAACGGGGGAATCTTTCATTTGCGTTTCTGTTGCAAGTTCCATGAAATCACACTCTATGAATGGGAAAAGTAGTGAGTCGTCACATGAAAAAGAAGACAGAGGAATAACAATCGTCGATAATCCCTCATCAATAATCCACGCAGATGTTGATACCACAATGATGGATATAATGCTCCTTTCTCAGACAATGGGACTGAGTTTCAAAAAGAAAACTAAAACTAATATTGATACTCATCTGAGCAAAGTATTGATACTGACAAATAATACAGACAAACGGGGCAGATTTCCCCCTTCCGAGCAGAGGAAAGACAAAGACAGTATTTTTGTAATATGTGGTGTCAGGCTCGTTTCTCAGGCTCATTTTCTCGGGGCTCGTTTTCTCGGGCTCGTTCTCTCGGGGCTCGCTCAGCTCTCAGGCTCTCCAGGCTCTCAGGCTCCTAGGCTCTCAGGCTCATCTGGCTCTCAGGCTCTCAGGCTCTCAGGGCTCTCTGGCTCTCAGGCTCCTCGGGTCTGGCACTCTCTGGGCTCGGCTCTCTGCTGCGCTCTGGCTCTCTGGCTCTCGACCGGCTACCATTCTCGCGGCTCATTTCTCGGGGCTCGTTTCTCGGGCTTCAGTTTCTCGGGCTCAGCTCTCAGGCTCTCAGGCTCTCTGTCTCTGGCTCTCGGGCTCGGCTTTTAAGGCTCTTCGCTCTCGGGTCTCTGCTCTCTGGCTCGGCTCTCGGGCCTCGGCTTCTCTGGCTCTCAGGCTACTCGGGCTCGGCTCTCTGGCTCGGCTCTCTGGCTCTCTGGCTCGGCTCATCTGGCTCGGCTCTCTGGCTCTCAGGCTCTCGGGCTCGTTTCTCGGGTCAGCTCTCTGGCTCTCAGGCTCTCGGGCTCGGCTCTAATGCTCGGCTCTCAGGCGCTCGGCTCTCTTGGCTCTCAGGCTCTCAGGCTCCAGTTCTTACGATGCTCTCGTGCTCTCACGACCTCTACACTTCTTGGCTGTCGCTCTCGAGCTGCTCGCGCTCTACAGCGAACTTCGCGCCTCTCTGGCTCGGCTCTAGGCTCTGCACGCTCGGCTGCCTCGAATCGCACGCCTCACTCTGCGGCTCAACTGCCGCTCTCTGGCTCGGGCTCTCTGGCTCTCAGGCTCTCTGGGTCTCAGGCTCTCCCTGGCTCTCAGGCTCTGGCTCGTCTGGCTCTCGGGCTCTCAGGCTCTCTGGCCCTCTCTGGCTCTCGGGCTCTCGGCTCTCTGGCTCTCTTGGCTCTCTGGCTCTCGGCTCTCTGGCTCTCTGGCTCTCAGGCTCTCTGGCTCGGCTCTCTGGCTCGGCTCTCTGGCTCTCAGGCTTCTCAGGCCTCTCAGGGCTCTCGCAGAAGCTCTCTGGCTCTCTGGCTCTCAGGCTCTCTGGCTCTCAGGCTCTCTAGCTCGGCTCTCTGGCTCTCAGGCTCTCTGGCTCTCTGGCTCGGCTCTCTGGCTCTTCTGGCTCTCTGGCTCTCTGGCTCTCGGGCTTCATTACAGGAGGATACAGCTCTGCTTTTGTGTGTTTACAAGGCTTTAATTGGTATTTTCCCTGATAATTTAAGATCTCAGGACATGTTTCTTCTGCAGTCACGCTCCAGCAACACAGAATTGGGGGAAAAGGCTTTTGGGGCTACTTTGATCCATTTCTATGAAACGCACACATTTTAAAAATGGGATAATTTGTGCCATTTTATGAATTTAAAGCCCTTAGAGAGGGAGACAAAGATTAGACGGGGCTCATGCCGTGGCAATGATTTTATTTCATATTGTAAGTGATAATGTATTTAATTTGATTGGACGTTTTTATAGATGGTTTCCATGACATTTGTTTTGATATTCTGTACTTGTTTCATGTGGGTTTTGTGAACACAGGGAGAGAGAAAATAAATAAATCTGCGCCATCATCCTTCCAAGCCCCACGATCACTCTCACTCACTCACTCACTCACTCACTCACTCACACACTCACACACACACACACACACACACACATACATGCACACACACACACTCACCACGATCACACACACACACACACACATATGCACGCACGCACACACTCACCACGATCACACACACACGATGGGAAGGTTCTCAAGGTTTGTTTTCATTTGTCATTTCAAACTGCAGAAAATGTGGTCGAGGCCCAGTGAAAATATCTAACATTTCTGATCATCTGATTGTGGAATCAAAATTTGGCTTTGAGCCTTTTCCTTGATATGAAACTCGGCATAGCTTTGGTTTCATGGCGCCGTTTCCAGTTGTGTGTACGCCCCTCCGCCCCTCAGGAGGCTCTCGGGTCTCCAGGAGGCTGGCCTGGCTCCTGTTTCCAGATGGAGAGAGCCCACTGCAGCAGGAGGCAGGAAGCGCTGGTGGTCCAAGTCTGGAGATGATGTTTGTCCCACTTAGAGACGCCAAAACCAGACGAGATCAAAGCGTTGGCGAATCTGTTGTTTGCATGGGCCGCTTCCTCGAGTGTGTGGTGGCACAGTGGCGAGTTCTTCTGCTTGCGAGCTTCCATCCAGTAAGCTTGTTGGATGCAGATGTGTTTCAAACTCTAGAATAAGCTCGGTACAAGAGATGTCACGCCATTTTATGATTTTCCGTGATTGTTGGCACTAAACAACAGCGAAATCCTTAATTCGCCACCTTGCACGCATCTAAATTCATGAAATTGAACTTTCTGAATGAAGAACTGAATAAAATTGTCACATAAAAAAGTTCTTTACACGCAGTTTGACTTGGTAACGGAAACATTTGCACGATTATCTTTTTATGTGTTGTTACTGTGACCTGAATAATCAAGGTTATTCAATTTATTTCATAACATATAAGAGACATTATCTGTGACATACAGTTGAGCGTACAAAGAACGGATGAAACGGAGCAGAAAGAAGAGCAATCTTATGTCGAATTATCAATAAATCGAATAATCTTGAGATCCAATTTCATGCCACAATGACACGAAAAAATAGACTTATTTCTTAGACAATTGTCATGTTTTTTCAGCTCAAAATAGTCGTACTTTCTTTATGTTTGTCACAGTTCTGATAACGCTTAAGCTCATTCTGAAGCTGACATTTTTCCTGTTTAGTTTCGGTATCGAGTGTAGTTTTCATATCTGATTTTCGATACCTTTTGACAATTCCACTTCATTCTCCGTGTTTCCGCTTGCAGGTCCGCCTTGCCAACTAAGGGCTGAACGATTTCGGGAAAACATTACCTCTGACACGCCTTGAGATCGCAGTTCGGATTTGCGATGAATGCGCCGCGGCGGGATTCACTGAAACGCGTCCCGGGATCGTTAGCGACGGGAGAGACAGACATGCGAACCTGCAGGACTAACGCTGTTCACGTTTGACAGATTTGAGCAGATTTTACACCCAACCAGGGATGATTTTTAGTTGATTTGGATGCCGATACCAACGTTTTACAGTCCCGAGCTCGCCAGGTGCATATGTGCAGGGCAGATTTGTACCATTTTACCGCTTTTTCACTATAAATGATCGTTTTCTTTCATTTACTAACATCTCTGTGCCTTCGTTTCTTTGCTTGTTTTTGCTCTCGACTGTCCTAACGTCGGCCTGCCATGGGACTACACGTCGAACTCACTAAATCTGCCAGAGCATGTCAATTAATATCCCAGTTCAAACAAACAAATACATAAATAAATGTTCCTACAAAGTCAATTACTGTCTATGCGTCGTGTCCAAAAATAGCACAAATCCACAGCCCTGTTTCACTAAAGAAAACTGTTGTCACATTTCGTTTAGTGCCTTTTTTGTTGCATTTTAAATAAAGGAGTCCTGTTTTTTTTTTTTTGTCAGTTTATTGTTTATCTCTGGTGTTAATTTGATAATTGGAGCCTTTCATGATTAGATTTTTTGAATGGATGGTTGATTGAAAATGGATGCGCGTCAGTTCCGGACACGTCTTCAGCCTGTTTTTTGAGTGTGTGAGAGTGATCTGTTGTTCTCCTCCAGGTTTGTGTTGTTTTGTTGTTGTTTTTTGTTTATTTAAGAATGCCCTTGTGAAAAAGGAGTGTCTAAGAAAAAGGAGGAATGTTGACTTTCTGACTTTCTGCTTGGTAAAAGCTTTGTGATTAGTACTTTTGTTTTTCGTTCAATAACAAACGCAAAGATTCAGGACAAAAAGGTACAGAAGGGCCCAAAAAAAAAGAGGGGGTCGTCATCTAAAAAAGAGATTGTTTTTTTTTTGTGTGCGTTCTGAAACATTGGTGCGATGTCGGGCTGAAACGACTTCGATCGATCATTGAAAAATCATCAATTCGCCAATCTTTTTCTGTTGCTGTATCAATTTTGCAAGGTTTTATTGTTAGGACACGTTTATTATTATTATTTATTTTAGAACGGGAATAACGGAAGCAAAACCGGGTATGACCGGAGTGAAACAAAATAAGTTTAAAAAAAAAAAAAAAAAAACAAAATAAGTTTAAAAAAAAAAAAAAAAAAATTGAATATAAGGAATGGGTGGCATTCAAATAAAAAAGGATTTAAAGCACATTAAGTTTAAAATAAGAGTCCCGTTTCATCCGTTTCCGGTCAGATAGTGTAAAAAAGTGTCAAAAAGTGTCAAAAAGTGTCAAAAAGTCCATGTTTTGTGTGTTGATTATGTCTGTACTGTCCTTAAACGTCGGCGCAATTTGTGTCATCCATTTATTTTTGGGTGGTGGTTCGGGAGTAGCGATGTCACGATATACAATTTTAGAGTTACGATTATTGTGAGGAAAAAAACATCACAATTGAACGATTATTCGCCATCATTGAGACCGTGCGCAAACAACAGTGAAATCTTTCTTTCACTTTCGTTCCCGTGGTCTGACATGCGACCGCTCCTCGAGTTTGTGAGCGGCTTTACGACATTTCTGAATGACAACATATCGTAAAGTTCGACAGAAACAGCCAGATTTGAAGTCGTTTACATTTTAGTCTGTTCTTCGGGCTACAGATTGAGGTTTAATTTTGCTTCTAAAATTGTCACGATTAGTTTGTTTTGGTTCTCGCAAATATATTGTGACCTGAACAATCACGATTATCGATTAACCCAATAATCGTGACATTTCATACTGAAGTCGACGTGTGCAAATGTATTGAAACCTAAATTATACACATTGGGTAATTAAGCCCAAGCTACACTTTTTTTTGTCATCTTTCAAGTGCAAACCACTTCTACAGCCACTTTTGCTTTTCAATTATGTTCCCCTTTTGCTGTAGTTTATTTTCCCTCCCCGTGGCTGTCGTCTCCCGAAATACAAACTAATTTTACGGAGGAGTAGAGTCCACCTTGGTCGCAGGTGTGTTGATATAATATAAGGCCAAAATCAATGGTAAAGTGGTTTTGATGTGTGGATGAAACAAAATCAATGGTTAGCAGGTTTTTTTCTTATGAGCTGTTCTAATCCCCAGCAGGTGTTGCCCTTTTAAAAACAGCGCTCCAATCACGGCTGGATCTGCGCCGTGATAACGCTCACACAGCGGTCTTTACCGCAGAGGCGTGTCCCGCGTGCCAACGCTGACGACGCACACCCAAACGCCACCCAAACGCCACCCAAACGCCACCCAAACGCCACCCAAACGCCACCAAACGCCACCCAAACGCCACCCAAGCGGCACCAACGCACCAAACGCCACCCAAACGCCACCCAAACGCCACCCAAACGCCACCCAAACGCCACCCAAACGCCCACCCAAACGCCACCCAAACGCCACCCAAACGCCACCCAAACGCCACCCAAACGCCACCCAAACGCCACCCAAACGCCACCAAACGCCACCAAACGCCACCCAAACGCCCCAAACGCCGCCCAAACGCCCAAACGCCGCCCAAACCCGCCCCAACCCAAACGCCGCCCAAACGCCGCCCAAACGCCGCCCAAAAACGCCACTCAAACGCCACCCAAACGTGCTTTCAAATTTTTTGAAAAAAAAATGCCCAGGAGTCGGGGGTAAAGCCGCTGCTCGACTTCCGCGCGATTGCGTCCATCGCAGCGACAATCGGAAACAAAACCGCAATTTGAAAGGACGCAATTGGCCAATTCGAAAGGCCACAATTTGATTTGCAAACAACCGTTTCATTCTGCGTGAAAACTGCTAAACCTCACGGGATTATTTTATTAGTTCGTCACTTCTTAAAGGCTTAATTCAGTATTTTTTGTCAATTCTTCATGTTTAAAATGTGAACTTTGAAACAGAATCTTATTGCAATCGCAATTTATATATATATTTTTTACATTTATTATTTTACATTTAGGGGTTTACTGTCAGTTGTATCATACGAGCAACAGATCTGCACACACACAAAATCCTACAATACGGTTGAATTAATCACAGTTTAAAATAAGAGGATTTTTTCCGGATCGTTCAGTTTTTGAGGTGATTTTATTTATTGGTGACCTCAAAATCCAGACTTTCCGAGATAAAACGCAAACATTTCTCATCTCGAAGGACCACATGAATGCTGCACGGCAAATGTTGTGTTTGGTATAATTATAATAGGGAGGAAATGTGTGAGTTGGAAACTGTGTTTACACTTTAATACAGAACATTGTTGTGGCATTTGGAGATTAAATTCTTGGATGTTAGTTTACAAAATTGACAGCAGTAAATATATATTTTTTCCCCCCCCATGATCATTTTTATAACCCATCGGAAATGTGCTAAAATGTGCATCATGTTGCTTCAGGTACACAAAAAATATGTTAAAATGGCACAAAATATGCACAAATTTACCACTTGATGTTGCTTCTAATTCAGCTTTTCTTCAATACATCAATATTATTGCTATTTCTATACATATATTTCACCCATCTCTAGTCTTTTAACATCTACGAGCTAACTAACTCTGGCGATAGAGCGCCCCCTGCAGCTCCCGAGTGAAAATATACTGTCAGAAAAAAAGACAGTCTTTTCATTGTTTTGACTTTGATGATGAAGCCAAGAATCACAGACGGTATAATCACGTACAAAAAACATTTCACATGGCCAATATTAAAAAAAGAGCCAGGGTTTCTCAGGGGAGTTGTCTTCAGGTCGATTTTGCAAGGCTGGTTTTCTGCCCAGAGACAGCAGGGGGCGACAACGGACACTTCAAACGCCCTGAAAAGACATATTTAACCATCACAGGCGACTTACAAAGACATTTAATAAGGTGAAACTGTCACTTAGTTCCGCTTTAACGTAAGCTCTGACAGACTTTAGACTTGGTTTGGTTATGATATAGATGTCATACTTTCTTCAGGCATTTTCACGTGTAATTTCTTGATTTGTCCAATTAAGGAATCTTTACATTTAATTGCATAACACAACTCGGAGAACATCTCATTTACATTTTTTCCCCATTTTGTGACAAAAGAATTTGCACATTTAGCACCTTCGTACTCATATATTTTCATACACTGCGCACAGACTCCCTCAAAAGTGATGACCGCGCTTCCAAACCGGGACTCGCATCGCGTCGCTGTTGCCCGGAGGGCGCGAGAAATAATGTTGTTAAATCAAGTAAGCGCTGATGTTAATGAGTTAAGCAGACAGGGATGATTGGTATTGGTGAATTTTAAAAAAGGCAATAAACGCTTGGCCGAACCCAGTCGGAGGAAGGATTAGGCGATTCCTCTCCAGCTGTGGCGCACATTCACCCCCGTAGAATCCCATTCGTTTCACACTGACACCTCTCGCTAACAGCCCCTCAGCCTTCTGTCCAATTCCCCCCACCTGTGGAATTAGAAAGGGTCACAACCTCACGGCTATGGATGAGTTTGTGCTTTCGTTCGCGGCGACGTTATCCCAAATTTACTCTGTAGCACGTCGAGATATTAAAATGCGACGTTACGGTTAGCGGCGGTGCAGTTTTGACGCCAGAACAGCGCTTTATATAATAAATAAACTCTGCGATTCAGTTCCCTATTGTGTTATTCGTTTAGTTTAAACATATTTTCTGTCATTGTAGAGCGGCGTTGTGGAACTACAGCTTGGCGTGGGGGGGGGCCGAAAAATTAACTCACACACATCGTTGCATCCAATGTTTCATTTTCCGCATGTTTGAACAATCTTGTCCCCTTTTAATAGATGAACATTGATTATTCAGCCAGGTCGCAATGTGATTGTATGGACAAATAAATTAAAAAAAAGAACAAACGTGGCCATTTTAGAACAAAAACAAAGTTAAATAGAGACAAAAAAAAATCTGTCGTTCAGAAAGTTTGATTGCATAAAGCTGGCAACGGACGAGAGGAAAGAAGGATTTCACGGCTGAATAATATTTAAATTGTTATCCCTCAATAATTTTCGCACCAACTGGATTAAATATTGTGCTTTAGTCAAGTTTCTTTATAAAGCACACAAAAGAGCTGCGCAACGGCAATACAAAATGCAATAAACCGTACAAGACGTGCGAAAACGAGCTTAAAATAACGCTATAAAAATGTTCCGCTCAGCTTGTGTTAAAAAGCCTGCGCAAACAAAAAAAGTTTTTTTTAAACAAAGATTTATCCTGTGAAAGGGGCTGTCGCAATATCAGATTTCAGTGGAACGATTGCGGTGAGAAGTAACATTCCCGTAGCGTTCATCCACTTTGTCTTACAGATTACCTTTTTTTCCCTCACGCACTTCTTGAAATCTGACTTTCTGAATGGCAGAGTAAACATGCCCTTTTGAAAGCAGGACTCGTATTGGTCGGAACTGGTCGGACGGTCTTTCATAATAATCTTCACCCGCAGACCCTCACACATACATTTTGTGGTTTGGCAGGAGGAAGTTGGACTACCCTGAGAGAGCCAGCAGCAACACAAGGAGGACAAATATAAGGTAAGAACCAAAATACTGTCATTTTATAGAGGTCAGGGATGGACTGAAACTGATACCGGCATTGATATTGGTTTAAACCCAATAAAATGTTGTTTTTTATCTACATCAAAGTGCTTTTTATGTAAATGTTTGCCCTCCCGTGTGGTCGCTATGTTAGAACGTTGTTGTAGTCATGGTTTATAACTGGAATAATCCCGTTGCAGAGCAGGTTTTGGATCTGGTGGTGCTCGGAAAAGCCGAACCCGTCTTTGGTGACGCCGGTACTTGGTGTGGCAAGTTTGTGCGCGGTTTGAACAGGGAGACAACTCTGAAGAGAAAGTATAGCTTACATTAAAGCAGAATAAGTCATAGTTTGGAGAATAGTAAAATGTGTCTCGTGGGACTGGATTAATGGCGAGTGTTATTGTCAGGGACTATATTCACTACTGGCCGGGGACATTATTACACCCAATGCAATTTTCATTTGACATTAACAGTGATCTTGAAATGGCAGCAGATTTGTATTATTTTGTGCGGATGTAATGTTACAAAAGTTGGCATTTCTGCTGAAGCGCGTGACCTTCAGTAGAACAAAAGTGGCATTTTTTTGTGCCTTGTAGACTTTGTAATGTTGTCATAAAACACCGGGATTTGATATCAAGTTGTTTTTTTTCCTCCATTTCCAATTGTAGTTCTGGTTCACAAGTGCAAATGTACTATTTGTGGTCCGTCTCCGGAACTCAAAGAGCTCCCCCTGAAGGTCTCTCGTGAAAATACACTGTCAGAGAACAGACGTAAACTTTTTTTCTTCTTTTGTTCTTTATTTATTGAACTAAGACAGTAGAAACAAATAAAGAACATTTTACATTGCCAAATGTGAAAAAGATTACGTTGTTTTCAGGTCGATGTCGGCAAATTGTGTAAGGTTTTCCGCCCAGAAACAGCAGGGGGCGATGACAGACACTTCAAACGCCCGAAAATACATATTTAACCATCACAGGGACTTACAAAGACATTCAATAAGGTCAAAATGTTACTTAGTTCTGCTTTAATGGAATTTATCAGGATGATGTGTTTTGTCTTCTGTGTTTTAAACGTTTTTAGCTTCATATAAACTATCACTTTCCAATGCATGGACTTTTAACTACAATTTTCAGGTCAACTAACGCTCTCTAACTCGTTCTGAGACGTGCGAGTGAATTACTGACTAAAATGTTAAAATGTATATCGTGGTAAAAAAAAGGAGAAATTGCGATTGCGATAACAATAAATTACTTCCAAATCAAGAGAAATCTCATGTACGGATGATTTTGTGAGCTGGCACAATGTATCGGATTACAAGCTTCGTTGATTAAATGCATAGTTTTGTTGCATCAGCAGCTAAAAAGGACAACAGGAACCACATAGACCAGGGCCCCGCACTTTTTCAGCGTGCAAGCTACTTTTAGATTCGGCAAAGCCTGAAGATCTACCTTTAGATTCATATGACTTTTTTTTAATAAACAGCTATAGAAACATGTAGAGACGTGTAATATAAAGCAGGGAGAGAAAGTCTGTTCATTGACTTCACTAGACCCGTTCACACAGATGACTCTTCTGAAAATAATAACTAGACTAAATATTAGAAGGTTGAGCTTATAATCACCTCGCTTGACACTTTTAACTATAATATTAGATATTATAATAAGACAAGCTCCATGGTAACACTGGGAGGAGGGGCTTGAGACGTCCAGAAAGTCAGCTTTCCTTTGGGTCGCGTCAAGAACAAACTGCTCTGTGAAGGACAGAAACAGGAAGTGACTCCTCCTGCTCCTGACTCCTCCTCCTGCTCCTCGGCCTGACTCCTCCTCCTCCTGCTCCTCGGCCTGACTCCTCCTCCTCCTGCTCCTGGCCTGACTCCTCCTCCTCCTCCGCTCCTCGCCTGACTCCTCCTCCTGCTCCTCGGCCTGACTCCTCCTCCTGCTTCTCGGCCTGACTCCTCCTCCTGCTCCTCGGCCTGACTCCTCCTCCTGCTCCTCGGCCTGACTCCTGCTCCTCGGCCTGACTCCTCCCTCCCTCGCTCCTCGGCCTGCACTCCTGCTCCTCGGCCTGCCTCCTTCCTCCCTGCTCTCGGCCTGACTCCTCCTCCTGCTCCTCGGCCTGATCTCCTCCTGCTGCTCGGCCTGACTCCTCCTCCTCCTGACTCCTCGGCTCTGACTCCTCCTCCTCCTGCCTCCTCGGCCTCCCCTGCTCTCCGGCTCCTCCTCCTCCTGCTCTCGGCCTGACTCTCTCCTCTCCTGCTCTCGCCTGACTCCTCCTCCTGCTCCTCGGCCTGATCCTCCTCCTCTGCTCCTCGCCTGACTCCTGCTCCTCGGCCTGACTCCTCTCCTCGGCCTGACTCCTCCTCTCTGCTCCCTCGCCTGACTCCTCCTCCTGCTCCTGCCTCCTCCTGCTCCTCGGCCTGACTCATCCTCCTGCTGCTCGGCCTGACTCCTCCTCCTCCTGCTCCTCGGCCTGACTCCTCCTCCTGCTCCTCGGGCCTGAACTCCTCCTCCTCCTGCTCCTCGGCCTGACTCCTCCTCCCTGCTCCTCGGCCTGACTCCTCCTCCTCCTGCTCCTCGGCCTGACTCTCTCCTCCTGCTACCTCCTCCTCCTCCTCCTCCTGCTCCTCGGCCTGACTCCTCCTCCTCCTCCTCCTCCTGACTCCTCCTCCTCTGCTCCTCGCCTGACTCCTCCTCCTGCTCCTCGGCCTGACTCCTCCTCCTGCTCCTCGGCCTGACGACTCCTCCTGCTCCTCTCCTCTCTCTCCTCCCTCATGTGAGCATTCTACGTTTCCGCGGCCTCTCAGCGCGAGCCGACAAATTCAAGACGTATTGTCTGCTCGCGCTGAGCGGCCGCGGTGCGCTCCTGCCGAAACTCACTGAGAAAGAGGACAAAATCACAAGTGTTGTCTCCTCGCGCTGTTTGTAACTCATGGTTCACTCGTGCTTTTGGCGACCTCTATGTGCGCACAGTGTGATGCACTCGCTCAGTGTGTGAATACTCTCTTAGCGCCAGCCAAAAAACTTTGCTTGGGTATCGACTGCCTCAGAGATCGACTGCCACTGCGCCCGAGATCGACTGGTAGATCGCAATCGACGTAATGGGCGCCCCTGACATAGACCATGATTCTTTGCTCCGTTTCAGTGCAGACAACATGAAGAAATAACCGTTATTTAGCACTTTTATATCTTAATAGTCTGTAATAACACATATGTTATTCACACCAAAGCATAGCATATTTACAATTCTGTTACTCTACAATATAACAATAAATATCGTACCATGACATTAATAATGTGACAATATCGCGCCGTGAGATTTGAAAGTACAATGCCTTCTAAAATAACTGTTTCAATCGTGAACATTTTGTATTTCCTTTTTGCCCGTTGCCACATCAGGTTGCCGTCCGTGCACAAAAGCGTCCTCGTCAAAACTCGCACAGGTCCGAACCATCCGACAAACGCCACATCACTCGCGCGTTTCGACAATCTGATAATCTGAAAACGCTCAAGATTTTTGCCGCGCATTTAAACAGCTGCGGTGAAAGTTGCGCCATTGGAAAACAGTAGAACTTAAAAAATGCAGATAAAGCCCAACGTACGACTTTTAATTTACTAGCCTCACGTGGCGCAGCGCTTCCTGTGGCGGCATCGATCCCGCCCTTATCTCCTCCCCCCGATCCGTGTTATTTCGGGACGATGGGGATTGCTTAATGATCTATCGAACAGACGCATCGATCGAGCTGGAGTCCACCGCCGACGGGGCCGCGCGCGCTTGGAAGAGAAGCCGCTCCCGTCCCCGTTAAATCCACTCCCGCGCGTTTTAGTGTGCGCGGCTTCACTCCCCGCCCGAGGCCCCAGAGACGGGCGGGGAGTGCAGGGAGCAGCTGGTGAAGTGGCCTGCGGTGGCTTTTTCTGCGGGATATTAAGTGAGTATGAAAAATGTATGTTGCCGTCCACATGAGTCATACATACATTAGACGTGAAGAGGCGACGCGCTACATCTCAATTTGTGTCCGTCATGGAAGTGCTTTTGGCTAAGTGATGAGTTAATGGTTTTACTTTGGATCCATTAAGTTCTAAGCATGTTACTATGTACAACTTCATTATGTTTTACTTTGTACTTTATGGGCCGTTACTTCTGGTTGACTCGCCGTTTTTGTAACTCCCTCCCTTCCTCTAGTCTAGAGCCGTGCGAAAATAAAACTTGAAATAAATAGATGAATTACATTTAAAATTGCGGCCCGGTTTGGCTTATTCTGTGTATGAAAACGGCTCATTGTGTTTTTTATCAATTGGTTAATGACTTATTTTAAAGTGCGTTTGAACAATTGAACTAAAATGCAGTTAATATAACATATTTAGAATTTTTCCGTAAATTATAATCCCAGAATATCTTTTTTTTTTTTTTTTGGTCTATAATTGCTTTTTAATTTTGTATTATTAAACACACATTTAAGACATTCAATGAAATTAGGCATACAAGCATATTATACATAACTTGAGGCAACAGAATATTATAAATTAGGTACAAAAATGCAGAGAAAGGAAAGTAAAAAAATAGAGCAGATGATTACTGTAATAAACTGTCTGTTCCATGATATAAACTATTTTAGTAGCTTCATTATTTGAGATATTGTTTAGGGATTGAACTTATGTTTTGATTTCGATGGTTGACATTTTGAAAAGAGGGTTGCCACGGCCACAGACGTATCCTGAAGTGTTTACATCATAGATAAGATTTGACCTGATACAACTTTGGTTTAAGTCTTTCGTTATCGGCATTTGAATTGGGAACACAAATTCAGTTGGGACACATTTGTCGGAGGCGCTAAGATCTTTTGTGCTCATTTAACATGTTTAGAGCCTTCCAACAGTGAGCGCACACCTCTTCTATGTTCGTTTCACTGTTCTAAACGGGTTTAAATTTAGTCTGCCCCCTGTGGTGATGTTTAATGTCCCCTAATGTGGAATAACTTGTTTTACTGCTGCCTCGATTTGAACCCTTTGTTTCCACTTGAACATTTTTAAGTCGAGTTTTTCTCCTATGAATAAAGGGCAAGACTATTTGGGGGGGGCCATGGGGGTGCAGTGGCCAGCAAAAATAATGATGAAAAATATGATACAACATCAATAAAATTACAAGTCCAACACACTGCATTTCGTTGCTCTGTACTTGTACATGTGTAATGACAATAAAGTTGAATCTAATCTAAAACATACAAGTCCCATCTCGTGTGAAAGTTTAAAAAATTTGTCCATTTTCAAATTCATTCTCAAATGACTGCCTTTGCTCTTCTGAAGCCACCAGAATGCAGACCCTTAATCTTTGCCGTGTCACAGGGGATCCGTCTCCACAAAGTGACTGCAGTTCCCAGGAGCCGTGTATTTCTGGTGTAAATCCTCCGATCTGGAGTGTGGCGTGTCACAACAGCCAAAGTCACACTCGAGGTGCCGCTGTGTAAACAAGGCCAGGTCAAGACCCAATCAGACGTGTGTGATCCAGGCCTCTCTGAATGTTCGCCGCGGCGCCGCATAACGCCTGCACAGAGCGCGCTGAATATGATGTCTGATCCCCCCCCAAAAAAACAAAAAAAACGCTGCATTGAAACGGCGTCGTGCAAAGTGTGAACGTACAACATCTTTCACCAGCGCGTTTCTGTTCGAGCAGAATTAAGACAGCGTTTGTCTCCACGCGTTTGCAACAGCCTCAAACGCGTTCTCCTTCTCTCTTGATTAAAAACTTGTCAAAAACCGTAACGCGCTTGAAATGACGAGACCTTTTTTTAATATTGCTGAGAAGCCGTCCTTTCTTGGTCTTACCCACCTGTTGCTAGTTTAGTTTAGGTCTGCTTTGTTGAAAAAGCCTAAACAAAGACACATGTCAGACAATGGTAATAATGAGTATAAGCCAAAAGTCCATGTTTTCGTGTGAATAAAGATTAGGAAACAGCAGTGTATAATAGTTCAACTCTTTAGGCAAAACAATGGCAGGAAATGTTGCAGTGTCTCGGGATGCGTTGCCTTTAAGCTTGTGTTTTATAATCCCATTTAGAGTTTGGTTTAATGTGAACATGAATTATTGATTTGCAGTTTATTGGACTGGCAGTAACGAAACGCAGTCCTGCTTTTACTCTGAGCTCTTTTCAGACAGTTTCACACACTGTTTCCTGGATCATCAGACAGATTGTAAAGAAATGAAGGGAAAGTGAATTATTACGCGTTTAAAAGACGCCGGTGCCTCTCCGCAAAAAAAAAAAAAAAAAAAAAAAAAAAAAAAAAAAAAGTTTTTAACGGGGTCCAGGAGTTTTTTAACGGTTCAGAAGTCGCTTTACAGTTTAGCACGTTGTACCTTCTGTCTTCAGTCTCGCTCTGGTGCCAAGCTGCCCTGGGGCGGACGAGGGAAATCATGGCTGTTCATTCTGCGTCCGTGTTAGCAATCAAGTCTTACAGGCGCTATTACTGGATTTTACAGTTAGAAACGTAGATTTATTTTAGGTCTTGCTCTCTGGTCATGGTTTTTTGTTTGTTCCGTATTTCAAAAAAATCAATGAAAAAAACAAACAAACAGAAAAACAGAGCGAGCTTGCTTGAACTGTTTGCGGAGGTCCACTTATCCCCACTTTCCAAACACCTTTCAGGCCTTTTTTAGAATGATTCCAAATCCACAACCGGTGCAGAGGAGAAAACGCTCTAGAGCAGGGGTGTCCAAACTTTTTTCACCGTGGGCCGCATTTTGATACTTATACGGAGTAGAGGGCCACAGACAAGTCGTTCGACAATGAAGTAAATAATTCTAAATTTTGCATTTGACATAGTTTCGATGGGCCTCCACACCTTTAATAAGACTTTGCAACATTAATATTAGATTGGTACAACATCAAAATGCTTGAATGTTTCCAATTTTATATAAAAAGTACTACTTTTGTTCTTTCGACCAATTTAACAGGAAGCTGCGAGGGCCAACAAAAATTGGTCTGGGGGGCCGCATTTGGCCCCCGGGCCATAGTTTGGACATGCCTGCTCTAGGAGTAAGACCGCGGACAGCACACAGCGTTGTTATTTTGAGCTTTGACCGTTTTGACCTCACGAGCTGTACTTTTATTACTGTACAAAAAACCAGCTCCAGTCACTTTGATGGATTCTCTAAAAAAAACGAACATAAAAATCAACAACGCAAACGATGGATATTTGGTTGCTCGAAAAAGACACATGTTTGAAAAAGGGGGTAGAAAGAAGTAAAATGTTGTATAATGTGTGATTTTAAGCCTGATTTGCCTGTGTTCGGGAGGCGTGGACCGAGCAGCGGTACTTACCGAGTGATTATTGTAAGTAATTATTGCAAGTGAGTGTTGCCCCCCCCGCCCTTTAGACGCAGCTTTTATCCACACATGATTCTTCTGTTGTTTTTTGTTTTCGCTCTGAATTAAAAAAAGCCAGACTGCAGACTGCTGTCCTCGCGTATTTGTTTTCATTTACGCAGCCTTGTTCCATTACGTGGCCCTGTGCGCGCGCTCTTCCTCCGCTTGAAACAAATCTCACCCCGAAATCATCAAGTGTGTGTTGTGGCTGTCTGCTGGATGTGAATGCGAGACGAATAATTGTTGTAAAATGTCCTTTGTCCTTAAATTCCTCCAGTGTTCAGCCGGCTTTAGTCTCATAGATGGGTTAAATCAGGGGTCACCAACCTTTTGAGGCTGAGGGCTACTTCATGGGCCCGAACTAGTATGGGGGCACAGAACCCGTTTGCCACGAACTCTCTGAATAACAAAACTGCATGTATAACTAACGTTAAAAATAATGATATTTAAATAGTAGTAGTTATTAAAACACTGTGAAATGACTGCTCACATATCAATAATAATTATCCACAATTACAGCAATAATAATCAGAAAAACATGTTTAAACATGAAATACTTATTTATGTTTATTTGCTCAAACATCTGAAAGTCGGGGGAAACACCTGCTGTTTTTGTAATGCAAAATCATCACTTCTAACATTTTTAAGTCAAGGGAAACAACGCCTTTTTTACCTAAAACAAGTTAATAAATGCTTTCTGATACCTTTTCTATATATATGTATAGGGCTGCAGCTAACGATTATTTTAGTAATCGAGTAATCTATCGATTCTTTCTTCAATTAATCGAGTAATCGGTTAATTTTTTGGTACATTCAGTAGAAACCATTTAAACACATTATATCATTTTTTAGATAAACGTTATATGCTCATATAGTAATAAACAAATACAAAATAAGGAATTTCATCTTAAAATAACACATTTTATTCTTAATTTCATATGAATTTGTCCCCCAAAACAGCAACATTTCACTTCAGTCCAAACTGTTCTGTTTTGTGTATAAAGAAATACTATATAAAGGACTTAATTAAACTTGTCATAGATTGTAAACAGTTACATTTGTCGCTCTGTCACATCACTTAAAATAAGACATTTGTTAAATCGTTATTGTTGGTAGTGGGACCGGTGGGTTCCTGAGCGTTTTGAGCATTTTGAGCATTTTGCGTTTTGGCCGTTTTTGGCTCGTTATCGTGTCGGTCGGTACTTTGGCCTCCGCGTCTCGGACTGTCTGATCACAACAGTACATTATTATAACATAACTCGCCGGTCCTCTGTTGCTGTTCCATGTGCATTGGCTGTTTAAAATAGTTACGGACTGTGGACTGGGAAGCAGAGTTGCTGAGCGGGGGTTGAGCGCGGGGGTCCGCGGTGGCGTGTCGACGGCGCGGGGCTGGCGGTGGGCGGAGCTAGATGCGATGTTTAGTAGTCGCAGCTCTGGATTTCTTATAATAGAATCCATGGCTCTTTCACTCATCAAAATACTCTTCCCAGTCGCACTCGTGAGGTTTAAAACGCGCCGCTCTCTTCCTGTTGCACCTTCGTCAGAGCGGAACAAGCTCCCGTGTGAAACAAAAAGTGCCACAAGTCGTTCCGTGCGCTCCCGCGTTTGCCCACAGATTCCACGTTTTTTGTTTTGATTAAATATGTAAATTTAACAAATCCATCGGAAGCAATATAATAAGAATCAAAGCTTTTTTGTAATCGAAATTATTTCGATTTTATTTCGCATAGTAATCGTTTGCAGTTCTATATATTGGTATATGTTGAAATATGAGTAGTAGTGCTATTTTTGGTTGCATGCCTATCGCAGGGCGCCATCAAGGGTTGCTCAGGCGCAGTATTGCGCCCGCGCATGGCAACCAGCGTCTTGGTTGACCCCTGGGTTACAATTAGTTTTTGAAAATTTTAATGATTTTTTTCCTTTCCACTCTGAATACATTTGGTTTTATTAGTGACATACATTTTAAATGTGTCGCATTTGACAGTTTTTACATTTACACATGCAAAAAAAGGGAATAACTGGAGTAACTGGATAAACCCCTTGTGCCACATAGAAATGTTGTTAACCCCAAACACCAGGTTTTTTTCTAGGTTAGTTTATTAATCAGTTTTTAGCTATGCAACAGTGGTATTTCGTATAGTCTAATAACATTATTTTTTTTTACGCTTTCAGTCTTTTTTTTTTTTTATGTTTTCTTTCATCTTTCTTTGCTAGTTTTCCCTTTTTTGCCTCTTTCTTTGTTAACATTATCAATCAATCAAATCTTTCCAACCCTAATTAATGCTCATAGTTTTTTTTCATTTAAATATGATTGAAAACGGCTTCCTTGATCTGAAATAAAAGACCAGCAGCCATCTGTGGCACGAGGCCTTGAATCGCAACCATTATCTGCTTTTAGGTGGTGATTAAAGAGAGTTAAATGTGCTTTTCATCAGCGCCATTACAAGTCAATTAAAAGTGTTCTCACCTCTCAACACAAAGCTCTAATTATGGACGGAATCATTCTCGGAGTTATTAAAGAACTGTTTCCTCTGTCACTGGGACAATGCCAAGAATTAATGGCAAAAGACGAGCGGAATGAGCAGACACAAATATTTGACTGCGTTCCTGTTTCTAGAATATGAGAAAATAAATGGTCGCCTCTTCTCTAAATGAAAGTCTTGGCTCTTTTGTTTTGAAGACGTTACAGTGATACAGTTGCAGACATGGCGGTAAAGCCGTTTGGCGAGTCTATGCCGTGTAATATATTGTGCGGATCAGACCAGACAAATTCGATAAGACGTGATGCCGGGTCCAACAAGATGAAAAAGAGATTATAAAAGACATATTGTGCTTTTTTGGTATTTTGTATTGCACCACAGCTTAACTAGATCACCATTATTGCACGTTTGTTCGTTGTAAAATTGCAAAATTGATCTGAAAACGGCCGAGAAACAGAAATGGGGCAGTTGGATTCCCGTTAAAACTGCAGTGTTTAGAGCTGATTTTCCATGTACGTTTTTTTTTTGGACCCAAAGTGCACGACTTGGATGGCGGGGACAGGGGGTAGGTGAAATACCACTTTGAGTAATGCAGTGAAGAGTCAGCACCATCTTTTAAAAAGTCGTTTTACATAATAAGTCAAGTATTGGTTGCCATTTATTCCATTTAAACATGATATTGTGTGAAAAAGCATGGGTTTGCTGGTAAATTATTATGATTATTGCACTCTTCAGCTGGCTTATGGAGCCTGTAATGCAGTGATGAGTTGTAAATAAAATAAAAAGTAGAACAATATCTCTAGATCATTCTCCAGAGGAACGATATTCTAGCCGCTTTTTGGATCTTGCGTCATAAGAATGCAAGAATATCCCAACAATGTTCTTTTTATTGGGTACAGTAGTCGTTTTATTCGTAGCTGTTCAACATATTGTAGCTTGCTTTATATTTATATGCAGCAGATGAAACATATAATACAGAAACAATAAACGCACGTTGCTCATTTCAATAAAATCCCTAAACTGTAAAGCAATTTGTCATCTTTATCCATGAAAAGCGCTATAGAACTCAAGTTTATTTGCTTAAAATTCAGCTTAAAGCCTGACTTTTTTTGTTGTAAATGTGACTATTTTGTGTTTTCCACCACAGAGTATTGGTAAAAGCAGCACTGTGACAAAATTAGACCACCGCGTGTTGTCTGCGGCTAATAATAGAGCAATTTCACTTCTCGTCAACCCGGATGCAAAGGCCTTAAGCAGCGCTCTGATTGGCTGTGCTCGGGCGGACCACACCTTTTTTCACTTCACCGCCTTTAAAGAAGCTGTTCTGAAGCCGTGCCTGCGCCTTTAAACAAATGCATGTGAATATTAAAAGGGTTTGCCAGGGCCGAGACCTGGTTTGACGGATTTTAATACCTTCTTCTGGCAGGTTCTCCACCGCTGAACTCTAGTATGTTGATAACAATCACATCATCCCATCCAATTACATTTTAAATAACACTTTTACGGAGCCAAATGCACAGAATCCTGGCTGTGCATTGCCCTGTGCAGGCCTCCGTGTCCCCTCGGCGTCCTGCAGATTCCTGGTGTGATTCGAAGCTCTGCCTGTTCAAATGGATGTGTCCCAGATCAATATCTACGACTTTCAAGCAGCTCGATTTTCCACCGCAGCAGGAACAGATGGTGCTGGCAGATAACGGAGGAGCACGGACCGCTCCTGGTACGCCGGGATCCTTTAGTGGGACGTTTTTATGGTTAATTAGACAGCTTTGATTTTTTTTTTAGATAATAGAATAAATTGTTGTCTTAATATTGTGGTCATGTGGTCTGCTGTCAAAAAAATTTCAAATATCAATTTAGTGTCTGGGTTTAGATTTTTTTTAATACATTTTTTTGACCAGGTTCAGCACTTGTCTAACCTCAGACTCGGTTTACTTCCGGTCTGGTCACAGTTCATACCTTGTTTTGAATCTTTATTTTCCTGCTTAAAGGTGCTGGTCTTTTGTTTTTATGGTCTTTTTTCATAACTATTTAAATTTCAAACAATTTGCAGTGTATTTGCCGAGGTAGGGATGTCAAGGTTATCAGGTTAATCGATAATCGCGATTTATCGGGTCACAATGTAATCGTAAGAACCCAAAAAAATAATAATCGTGACATTTTTAGAAGCAAAATTAAGTCTTTAAATTCAAGAAGTCCAGAAAATAGCGCTAAATCTGGCTGTTTTTGTCAGATTTAAGGTTATTTTGCCTTTCAGAAAGTGAAATTCCATAAAGCCGGACACAAACTTGAGGAACAGTAACATGTCAAACCACGGGAACGTTAGAAAATGAAAGGTTTCACTGTTGTTTGGTCCCAGTCTCAATAATTGCGAATAATCGTTAAATCGTGATGTTTTTGTCCCAATAATCGCAACACTAAAATGTTGTATTGTGACTTCCCCAGTACAGAGTTATATCATTATTCACCGCTGCGAGTTTTTAGTGCTTTTTAGTGTTTTTAGTGCTTTTCACAACCTACAACCGCCGACGCGGTAGGCTAATGCTAACAACAATTAGCATGCTCGCGGCACACCAGCGTTACTGTCTGGTTCGCGGGCGATGAAAAATGCTCTGTAATGATGCGGCGTTCGTGTGATCCTCGTGTGCTCGAGCTTCCGAGATGAGACGTCACCAATAACACAATTGCAGTGTCCGCCATTTAAGTGTTAAATAAAGTTTGAATAGTTTTGTTGTCGTTAAGCCTTGTCAAAAACGAAACGTTATCGATTTGTTTTGAAACACACCATTCTATTTTTACTTTTTCTAGCTAACGTCACATCTTAATCAAACGGTAGTGTTGGGTGAGCTGCTTCTACATTGCGTTCAGCTTGTTTCAACCTGGTTTAGTTCAGTGCGTTTTAGACTTAGTTTAACCCCAGTTTAAGTCTTAATTTTGACCTATTTCAATCCAGTTTTAGCCTATTATGTGTTTTGTGTGTCAAACTGAATTTTGTTTGTCAATTTAAGCCTGGTGCTGAAGAAGAGTTTTATTTAAATCTGCGTATTTGTTTTTAGATCTTTTAAATTACCATTTCTTTCCCCATAGAGCTGATAGTGGGAGAGTTCAAATTTCCTGTTTGTGAATTTTTGACCTGAAAAGCGGCAGCAGCCATGGCAAACAAGAAACGTTTAAAACCCCGTTCAGCTCCTCGTCTCTCGACCTGCGCTGCTGAATAATTCCCTAATCACATCTCCATAATGAATAGTTAATTGCCGATCATTTCTGACTGTCTGTAAACACAACGCGCGACCCCCTGTGAGCGCGGTGCATTCACTGACACCGAAAACGATGCCTGAGCCCCGGCGTTGTATCATTAACTTAACCAATTTGTTTGACCGCGGGGCATATGTTGTTTAAAGCAACATATTTGAGGAGCGCTCCAATATTCCAACATCGCCCACAGGCACTTGAACGCACCAGCAGAGAGAGAGAGAGACCACTTTGTAGCTCCAGACGTGAAGACTGTAAACCTGCCTGGAATATTTAAAGCATAATTTCAAACGAGACTGGATTTTATATGTAAAAACTCAAAATATGAATGCGATGATACAAGGTGCAATGCTACTTATCTCTCAGCTTTTCAGGTGGAGGGTCCGTCGCCTGACTCTCTTCTAGGGGTGTAGTCAACAAATAATGTCTTGGTCGACTAAATACATGCCCTGTGCATCGATTCGGCGACTGAAATTAGCCCAACGGAATCCTAGAAGGTCTTAAACTGTTCGATGCTACTGTAAATCTGACACAAACGGCACACACAACTGTTGTTTTTGTGTTAAAAGGGCAGAACGAACTCGATGTAACCCCCAAAACTCCTGCCAATTCCCCCCATACCTTTCTCCTTTCCGCTCAATTCCCCTGAAGTCCGCTGAACTCCTTTATAATCCCAATAAAGTATTTATTTTTATTTTTTTACGGTATAGCGTAAAAGACGTACAATTACTGTAGGTGGCGGTAATGCACCACTTTATGGATACCAACTGCCATAAAACAACAAAGAAGAAGAAGAAGAAGTTGGACGTACAACTACAGTAGGGGGCGGTAAATGCACCTTTTCAGTTAGCTGCCAACCAACAGAAGAAGAAGAAGCAGCAGCCCAATAAAGTAAGTCTCCATGGAGATGCAAATGCTTTCCCCGGAATGTTCCACAGTACGGCATAATGCTCATCCCTCTCCATGGAGACGAGTAGGTCCGGCCTGCGGAGGCGTGAATACAAACACCTGCATTTGAATAGATGCACGATTGGTTTTGTGGGATATTCAAGTCAAAGCAGTTACGTCGCCATGGAGACGAGCTTGTGACGGACGGCCCACCGGAGAAGTTACACCCTTTATATAATATCACCGTTTCAAAAACGCATGAGGCAGCGCCGCTAAAGGCACGGCAGTTTGAATAAGACCCTCTTTTTCACAGATTGCTTTCATTGGAGTGAAGTTAATTTTGTATTTGACTTCTGACGACTGCCGTTTGTATGTTCTGGTGTTACTGTGTTGAACCCTCGTCCTCTGCGCTGAACCCGTGTCCTCTGCGTTTGAACCCGCGTCCTCTGCGCTGAACCCGCGTCCTCTGCGTTGAACCCGCGTCCTCTGCGCTGAAGCCGCGTCCTCTGCGTGAAGCGCGCGTCTCTGCGTGAACCCGCGTTCCTCTGCGTCGAACCCGCGTCCTCTGCGTCGAACCCGGCGTCCTCTGCGTCTTCGAACCCGCGTCCTCTGCGTTTGAACCCGCGTCCTCTGCGTCGAACCCGCGTCCTCTGCATTTGAACCCGCGTCCTCTGCGTCGAACCCGCGTCCTCTGCGTTTGAACCCGCGTCCTCTGCGTCGAACCCGCGTCTCTACGTCGAACCCGCGCTGTCCTCTGTGTTTGAAACCCGCGTCCTCTGCGTCGAACCCGCGTCCTCTGCGTTTGAACCCGTGTCCTCTGCGTTTGAACCGCGTCCTCTGCGTTTGAACCGCCGTCTCTGCGTCGAACCCGCGTCCTCTGCGTTTGAAGAACCTCTGCGTCGAACCCGCGTCCTCTGACGTCGGCTTGTTGAACCCGGCGTCCTCTGCGTGAACCCGCGTCCTCGCGTCCGAACCCGCGTCCTCTGCCGTCGAACCGCGTCCTCTGCGTCGAACCCGCGTCCTCTGTGGTTTGAACCCGCGTCCTTCTGCGTCGAAGCCGCGTCCTCCGCGTCGAACCGCGTCCTCTGCGTCGAACCCGCGTCCTCTGCGTTTGAACCCGCGTCCTCTGCGTCGAACCCAGCCGTCCTCTGCGTCGAACCCGCGTCTCTGCGTCGACCCCGCGTTCTCTGCGTCGAACCCGCGTCCTCTGCGTTTGAACCCGCGTCCTCTGCGTTTGAACCCGCGTCCTCTGCGTTTGAACCCGCGTCCTCTGTGTTTGACCCGCGTTCCCTCTGCGCTGAAGCCGCGTCCTCTGCGCTGAAGCCGCGTCCTCTGCGTTGAAACCCGGCGTCCTCTGTGCGTCGAACCCGCGTCCTCTGCGTCGAACCCGCGTCCTCTGCGTTTGAACCGCGTCCTCTGCGTCGAACCCGCGTCCTCTGCGTTTGAACCCAGCGTCCTCTGCGTCGAACCCGCGTCCTCTGCGTTTGAACCCGCGTCCTCTGCGTCGAACCCGCGTCTCTGCGTCGAACCCGCGTCCTCTGTGTTTGAACCCGCGTCCTCTGTGTCCGAACCCGCGTCCTCTGCGTCGAACCCGCGTCCTTGCGTTTGAACCCGCGTCCTCTGCGTCGAACCCGCGTCCTCTGTGTTTGAACCGCGTCCTCTGCGTCGAACCCGCGTCCTCTGCGTTGAACCCGCGTCCTCTGCGTCGAACCCGCGTCCTCTGCGTCGAACCCGCGTCCTCTGTGTTTGAACCCGCGTCCTCTGTGTCGAACCCGCGTCCTCTGCGTCGAACCCGCGTCCTCTGCGTTTGAACCCGCGTCCTCTGCGTTTGAACCCGCGTCCTCTGCGTTTGAAACCGCGCGTCCTCTGCGTCGAACCCGCGTCCTCTGCGTTGAACCGCGTTTGCTGGAGGTTGGCGATGCCTTGCTTGTTTACAGGTCGGGTGGTTCAGGTGGAGTTCAGCCCGAGACCTTGGTTGTTAAACGCAGTATATTGCAGTATCATGAATGGTCCGAATGAGCCCTCGGGGGTCCTCCGCTGACATAAAAATGCACAATCCAAGTTTGGGCAAGAAAGAGGTGAAACATTATGTTAAATATTCCCAAAGACATAAATCAAAGGCCCTCTGAGAGTTTAAGTAAAATAAAAAGGCCTTTATTACAGCACGGCTAGGGACATAAAATACAGTGTGTGTGTGTGTGTGTGTGTGTGTGTGTGTGTGTGTGCGCGCGTGTGTGTGTATCTATGCATGTGTGTGTGTGTGTTTAACATGCAATACTAATACGATTTAAAGCAGTTATTGTGGAAATGCATAAGTAAACACCTTACTAACAACAATAATACAAAAAGCGATCAGGATTCTGGATGTTTTTTGTTTTTTTTGTATTTACTTTTCTAAACTCCGAGTGCTTCAGATTTTTGTCTTTGGAAATATAAACATAAACTTTTTTTCGTTTCTTATCCCTTACCTTGTAGAACGGGGCTGTTTTCTCCACTTGAGCACCTGTTTTCGATCATCTTTTAAACGTCTATATTGTGGATACGTGCAGCACTCCTCATCCCTTTTTTATCCCTTAAACTACGCACTGTTGAGGAGAATTTTTCAAACATCAGTATTGATCTTTGACTTTGATTGGACCTACATAGTCTTCCTTTTTTAATATGCCATTTACAAACCACTTTTGACATATTTTTCCCTCTTGTTTTTGTTGGATTTGACTTGATGGACACTGGGATTGCGTTGATAGGATTGGCGTGTCACTGAAATGGACCTCTTTCGTCTGCCTCCGGCCCCTAAATGTTTTTTGGCTGCGTCGGGTTGAATCTGCTCAGACTCGGTGGCGGGGTGGGACGGGGGGGGAGTCCTGAGGGGGATCGCCGTACGAGACATTTCACCTCCGCGCGCTGCTTTATAACATGTTTGCGGAGGCCATTTCAGACCTGGGATTTGTGCCTTGCCCCGGGTGATTTCATTAGTCTGAGTCTGCCTGGCTGTGTGTCTCCAAATGTGTGTGTGTGTGTGTGTGTGTGTGTGTGCTGTAGGGATTGATATCAAATGTTAGTGTTACGATTATTGTGAGAAAAAACATCACGATTTAACGATTATTCACGATTATTATTGAGACTGTGACCAAACAACAGTGGAATCTTTCACTTCGTGGTCTGACACATACTATTCCTCTAGTTTGTGACCGGCTTTGCAAAACTTAACGTAAAATAAAGTAAAATGTGACAAAAATTCTGAGAAAATAGTTATTTATAATGTATATCTTTTTTTAGGCTATATATATTGAACAAAAAACACATACATTTGCTTCTAAAACTGTCCCGATTTTTATTTTTTGGTTCTTACGATTATATTGTGACCTGACTGATCACGATTATTGATTAAATCTTATAATCTTGACATCCCTAGTGTGCTGTAGATCCGGGGGTCGTCGTTTTAGTGTTGGTGTTGTATTGTGTGAGTGAATTATGGGGATTGCCCGGATTGGAAGTCACGTCTCTGTCTGTCCCCGGGCAACCTGTGGGAAGAAAAATAACTTCCCACCAGTGAGGACTGCGACTGAATGAAAAATGCTGTTTAAAGAGCTTTGTAAGATGATCAATATTATCGGGTTGCAAAGATGGCTCGGAATATTCATGACTGCTCAAAAATTGTATGATCATATTTGGATATATATACCTTAAAACACTTACAAAACTACCTTTTATAACAAAGACACCCGTCAAAAAAGATTAAAGGATTAGTAATTAGTGTTTATTTAATGTTTCAATCATTAAAAATGCCAAAGTACAATAGAAATAATTGTTTTACCAGTCAACTAATTGAAAAAATGATTGTGATTTTTAATGTTAGTAATGTGTAGGATTATAGTTGTAGAAGTTTCCTGACTCTGACGACGGCTCTCAGATTGTCCCAGCAGCAGTCGGAACGTTTGTCTTTCCTCAAACGTGGAAGACATTACATCTCCACACAGAAACAACAGCGTGCACCTTAATGTAAGGCTGCTCGTTAATGGACAAGAATAATTGAAAACATTAATTATTCATTGATTACCTGCTGAGAGAGAGCGCGCCTAAAATGAAGAGAACGACCGGATGAAAGGAAAGTGGTTGACGTATCTCACGGTTGTAAATGTACTCTACTAGTTGAAAGGTACACTCAGTTTTTCCACTCAATTAACCACGTTAGTGCACACATTGAACGCACTTAAAAGGTCACGCTAATCGTCATAACATCACAGCAGTAGTTGGCTCAGAAGTGCTCATTAAGGGGGGGGGGGGGGGGGGCTACCTTTTATCTTAAACAGCCGTGGTAACTGTAATTTACTTGACTTGTCTGCCACGAAACTCTACTTCCTGTGGTAGTAGTATCAGTCGCAGTTGTATGCTAGTAGTTACAGTATGTTTTCCAGGCAGGATCCACCACAACAGCACTCGCTCGGGCTCTGTTCACAACACCTATCCTCCCTTTTTGCGTCCCCCTGTGATTACATTAGCAGTTCCCGGTCTGCCTTGCCCGGTCCGCGCTCGGAAATTCATGACTACCAAATTTGGGTTTGTTTTCTGCCGCTTCTCGCTGGCCTCGGCGAGCAGCACGGAGCGATCTGTAACGAGAAGCCTGGACACATCTGGTTGTGATTGGCAGCCGAATAAAGGGTGCTTGTGTTCTGGGGAACTGGCAGAGAGAGAGAGAGAGAGAGAGAGCCCAAGTGAAACCAGCACCGGACGAGCCAAAAACATGGGAGCGAACGCACCAGCAGATCTGCCCCTCCTTCCGCAGACCGTGGCCCCGTCTCTGGCTCTCTCGACACAGGTGGAAAGACGCCAGAAGACATTTGCGTTCCCACAGCGGTCAGACATGACATTAGCACCGCTGACAGGTGAAGTTTAAGCAGATTTACATTTATGACACATGTAAGTGGGTGGGATTCATTAGTAGCCTGTGTCTAATTTGACCTTGATGTTGATTCCAAATTGAGATAATGATTTTGTACAAGTTTGTCTTAAAGGGGCAGTACCTGATTTTTCTCATGTATGCTACAACGTTAGCTGCTAATTGTATTTTTCTCTATGCTCCTGCCCAGCCCTGCGTTTTTGTTTTTTTTAAATCTTTATTACTATTATTTTATCTATTTTATTTGTTTATTACTGCTACAATTTGTTTTAAATTGTATTATTATTATTGTTGTTGTTGTTGTTGTTGTTATTATTATTATTATTATTATTATTATTATTATTATTATCATTATTATTATATATTTTTTTTTACATATGTCAGTTTGTTTTATGTACGTTTTTTGTTGCTGTATGTTAAAAAAAAAAAAAGAAATATATATATTTTTTAAATCCCCATTTCTTCAGGTGAGATTGACTGCACTTTCTCTGCATCCAATTAAAGTGCGTTTTATTCCCCGCGAAAGCAGAAAGTGCGGTGCTGGCGTGCTAATGTTAGCTTTACCGTCGCGAAAAGGTGTGAAAAGCGGTTCTAAACTCATTGCAGTGAATAATTAGGATACTCAGACAGCGTTAAGTGAGTTACAAGTTTGAACTGCCGCAAACGATTTCAAAATTAACAAGTTCTGTTTTTCTACGTTTCGAAGAACATAAAAATCAGGTACGGCACCTTTTTAGCACAGGCTAAAAAGACTGTAATTTAGCGCTAAAACCTTGTAACTGTATTTGCGAATAAAAACGGCAATCGTACATCATTTTCAGCAAACATAGATAAGCCACGTCTCATTTTCAGAAGACAGTTGTTTTTACTTTCACTCTAACGTAGCGGACCAAAACGACAAAACGAGATTGGAGTTTGACATCTCTGCCGAGCTAGAGTGAGTGAATTACAAATCCATACGAATCCAAACCATGTCTAATATTCAAATGGATAACTTTGGACAACTTTGTACGGAACTGCGTATTAGTCAGATGTGGGGATGTCACAATATCAAATGTTATTGTCACGATTATTGTGAGGAAAAAACGTCACAATTTAACAATTATTCGCGATTATTGAGACTGTGACTAAACAACAGTGAAATTTAACATTTTCTTTCATTCTCGAGGTTTGACATGTGACTGTTCCTTAAGTTTGTGACCGGCTTCATGAAATTTAACCTTCTGAAAGACAATATAAAGTTAAATGTGACAATGAGACATCCCCCGTTCTACTGTTAAACCCTTGAATGCGGACGAGCGATGATAATTGTGATTATTTAGGTCACAATATAATCGCAAAGACCAAAACATTATAATTCGTGACATTTTCAGAAGACTTTTAATTTTTATTCAATTTATAGAAAAGTGACAATTTCCTAAACTAAATTAAGTTTTTCGTTCGACGATTTTAGAAGCAAAATGAAGTCCTTTCTGCTCAGCCTTTTCTCAAAAGAGTAAACCTTAATCTTGCCATTTGTGTCAAATTGATCATTCAGAAAGTTTGATTTCATTAAGCCAATCACACGTTCAGTAGCGGTCATGTGTTAAAAAAACAAGAAGGAAAGAAAATTCAGGATTTTTACAAATAATTGCGAATAATTGTTAAATACACTAGCATTTTAAACTGTGACATCGCTAACGGGGGAACAATGGTGCAAGCAGTAAACAAAACAAGCTGTCAATTAATCGGCCAATGGCGTCTTCTTAGTCAACCAAACTGCTTATAAGTTGGCTAATGATTTTATTGGAATTATAACGATTTATATGGACAAGAGCAGTTTGACAAGACGCAGTACGAGTTGGCGATGAGAGGCGGATTCAAGATGCACAGTTTGTTGGTACTTTTCTGTATACAAGTTGCAGTGAGCTGACGCACTCTTATACATATATTTTTGTTTGCATTTCGTGTCAGACGTATAGAATACTTTCGAAAGCATTTCTAGCGCTTCACCTCACTCCCTTTTTGTCGGCCAAGAATTTCTTATCACCCCTTTTTAAAAAAAAAGAATACTACAGGTTTTACTGTGTGGGTCTGTTGACTAATAGTTAATTTTCTGAGATTTAAGTACATTCCACCTCTGTCCCGTTGCAAGGTTTTTTTAATAGCATTTCTGGCGTGCTCCCTCAGGTCCAGACTTCTACGTTAATAAACTAAAGCAGGTACCACGGGCCGGTTTAAACCCAGGCGGCGTTGGCTCTGTGGCTGAGATAATGATGCCCTGGAGGGCGAGTGTGCGCCGGGCACCTGCTTGTTCTGCTGGCACCGCTGTGAAAATGGGAGGAGGAGGAAGTGTTACAATGGCAGTTTGTATTCAAAGGGCATAAATCACCACATCTGCTAAATGCACACTACACTTGGAATTGGATTTATACACAGCCCAAAAAACTGACCTAAATGTAAAGTTTTTTTTATGTTTTTGTCACATTTATTTTGTCTTTCAGAAAGTTCAAATTTGTAAACCCGCTCACAAACCTGAGTAATAACACATTAGACGAAAAGTTTTCTCTATTATTTGGGTCACAGTCTCAGTAATCGTTGTATCGTGATCAGTTTTTCCTCACATTAATCGTGAAACTATCTCAGTGCCGCCGCCCCCATTACTCGCATAACACGAGGGGCACCAACCTGCTGCACTGTTCTTTTCCACTTAAACATGGAGCTTTCAGTACGCATAGTCTGTCTTTAGTTTTTATTAATAAATCGTTGAAATCTTATCAGTTTTTTCTCACATTAATCGTGAAACTTCAGTGCCGCGCCCCCATTACTCGCATAACAGGGGCACAACTGCTGCAACTGTTCTTTCCACTTAAACATGGAGCTTTCAGTATCGCATAGTCTGTCTCAGTTTTTATTAATTCAATAATCGTTGAAATCGGATCAGTTTTTCTCACATTAATCGTGAAACTATTCCGTGCCGGCCGCTCCATTACTCGCATAACACGAGGGGCACCAACCTGCTGCACTGTTCTTTTCCACTTAAAACAGGGAGCTTTCAGTATGCATAGTCTGTCTTCAGTTTTATTAATTCAATAATCGTTGAAATCGTGATCAGTTTTTTCTCACATTATCGTGAAACTATCCCAGTGCCGCCGCCCCATTACTCGCATAACACGAGGGGCACCAACCTGCTGCACTGTTCTTTTCCAATTAAACAGGGAGCTTCAGTACGCATAGTCAGCTTTAGTTTTTATTAATTCATAATCGTTGAAATCGTGATCAGTTTTTTCTCACATTAATCGTGAAACTTTCCCAGTGCCGCCGCCCCCATACTCGCATAAAACGAGGGCACCAACCTGCTGCACTGTTCTTTTCCACTTAAACAGGGAGCTTTCAGTATGCATAGTCTGTCTTTAGTTTTTATTAATTCAATAATCGTTGAAATCGTGATCAGTTTTTTTCTCACATTAATCGTGAAACTATCCAGTGCCGCCGCCCCATTACTCGCATAACACGAGGGGCACCAACACTGCTGCACTGTTCTTTTCCACTTAAACATGGAGCTTTCAGTACGCATAGTCTGTCTTTAGTTTTTATTAATTCAATAATCGTTGAAATCGTGATCAGTTTTTTCTCACATTAATCGTGAAACTATCCCAGTGCCGCCGCCCCCATTACGACGATACATAACACGCAGAGGGCACCAACCTGCTGCACTGTTCTTTTCCAATTAAACAGGGAGCTTTCAGTACGCATAGTCTGTCTTTAGTTTTTATTAATTCAAAGTAGGGCTCAAGTGTCTCCTTTTGTTTGAGATACGCAGGGGCAGCTACACAAGCCACGGTTTAAACAGACACGGGCAGATCAGGGGCACAGCTGGAAACTTTGCATACATATTCTACGAACCTCAAAGAGCAAAACGGTCTTCAGAGGATGAAAATTGGCATCATATTTAATTAGAAACCGTGAGAAAAAGAGAGAATGAAACAAGTGGAGCTGACACAGCGGTGTGCGCAAAGACAAAGTGGTTCAACTTCTTCTTACAAATGTCTGATGTCGGGCGGAGCAAGGACATTTAGGGACTGTGGGGGGCCCTCATACTAAACATAATGAGCTGCTAATATTATAGCTAAAATGTACCAGAATACAGAAAATGGAATTGTTGCGGTTGAAAACAGGCTGTAAGGTTTTCCGCAGTAAAATCAATATCAAAATAAAAACTGCTAACCCTAGTTTAGACCTTTCAGACACATTCGGAAATGCAAATGATTATTCAATTTGTTTAACCAGTAATACTTCAGTCTCTGTTGTGATTAATCCTGACAACTTAATATTGTTTTGGAAAAAGTGCAAATGTCTCTGCTACTGTTGGTCTCGGTGAGAGATTCACCTCGAATTAAAGGATGAAAAAAATATGGTGAAACCTAAAAACGTACCCGATTTTAATTTCCCTGATTGTGGATTTTGGAAGTTGGCAGGCTCCTAACACCAGGTTGTTTATTGGAAAAGCCGCGGCACAAATTGAGCGTGGCACAAATGGCAGCTCGTCCTGGTTCAGCTTGGCGAGCAGAACAGCAGCAGCAGCAATTAAAATGTGATGTGGTGTTTTAAAGCATCTGCCGCCAGCCATTGTTTTGGTCCTGCCCACTCCCATCACCCTCATTATTCGGAGCTGTGATTCACCTGCTCCTGGAGTCACTCTGCTTCTTCTCTCACTCCCTCTCTTTTGATCGTCATCTTCTCTCCACCTTCCCTTTACTCTTTACCTTTTCTTTACCTGCTCCTGGAGTCACTCTGCTCCTTCTCTCTCTCACTCGGTCGCGCCCTCTCTCGATCTTCAGCTTCTTCTTACTCTTTACCTTCTCTTTACTATAATTACCTTCTCTTTACCGTCTCTTTACTCTTTACCTTCTCTTTACTATAATTACCTTCTCTTTACCGTCTCTTTACTCTTTACCTTCTCTTTACCTTCTCTTTACTCTTTACCTTTTCTTTACCTTCTCTTTACCTGCTCCTGGAGTCACTCTGCCCCTTCTCTCTCTCTCGGTCGCTCCCTCTCTCGGTCTTCAGCTTCTTCTTACTCTTTACCTTCTCTTTTCTATAATTACCTTCTTTTTACCTTAATTACCTTCTCTTTACCTTCTCTTTACTCTTTACCTTCTCTTTACCTTAATTACCTTCTCTTGACGCTTTACCTTCTCTTTACCTTAATTACCTTCTCTTTACCTTCTCTTTACCTTAATTACCTTCTCTTTACCTTCTCTTTACCTTAATTACCTTCTCTTTACCTTCTCTTTACCTTAATTACCTTCTCTTTACCGTCTCTTTACTCTTAACCTTCTCTTTACTCTTTACCTTCTCTTACCTTAATTACCTTCTCTTCACGCTTTACCTTCTCTTTACCTTCTCTTTACCTTCTCTTTACCTTAATTACCTTCTCTTTACCTTAATTACCTACTCTTTACCTTCTCTTTACCTGCTCCTGGAGTCACTCTGCTCCTCCCTCTCTCGGTCTTCAGCTTCTTCTTACTCTTTACCTTCTCTTTACTATAATTACCTTCTCTTTACCTTAATTACTTTCTCTTTACCTTCTTTTAACCTCTTTCCCTTCTCTTATTGCGTTAGCCAATTATGCGAAATATTCTTCAGCAATAGGGATTGAACTAAGGATGGAACAAGCTTTGATTATCATTTTTAAGATGATACAATAACCAATATTCATCTTCTTGTTGTTGCCGATAACCGACATTCGCCGTTACCAATATTGAGATTTTAAAATCACTACCAAGCCCCACACATTTATGTCAAATGATAGTAAAGGTCACGGTAAAGGGATATAAAACCATTTGTTGCATGATCGTGTAAACATACAGCCATTTTCACTCATCACAAATCTGGGAATGAGCGCAGAGAAAATGAGGCTGGCACATTTTCAATATCAGACCAATATCAGGATGGGGAAACTCACCGATATCCTAGATTGAACCGGGAAACCTTCGTGCTTGTGTGTGTGAACGCTGTACCCCTGCGCCCCTCAGTGCGATGACGGATTGAGTCAGCGTCTTATGTAACTCTTCTGTCTTTGGGCGGAGCTGGCTGGTGTATCATAATGACGGTGCACTGGTGTTAATTGGCCCGGCGCCTGGAGCAGGAGGCGGATTGCGCCGCCGTTTCCACACACGCCGCAGACGCACTGACCCGGAATGAGTTTGGGGTGAATTCTCAGGGGGCCGAAGCGCGGAGGAGGGAAAACCCTGGTGGGTCTCAATGATGCTTTTAACAATTATACTGCAGACATGTTTCGGATGATCAGATCTGGTTCGGCTGGATTGAGGTGGATGGCTCTGCGAAACCGAGCGAAAATAGCCAGTTAACCCAGGACTGGACAAGGTCTCCATGTCTTAACTAAAATCACAGAAATGGGCTAAGTCAGCCATAAATAAAACAGGTTTAAATTAGAGTAACATGAATACGAAACCGACAGAGCAGAGTAATCCAGAACTAAACTAGAACAAAGACTAGAACAAAATGAGGATTAAACCAACAACTGCTGAAACAAAAGGACTAAACAGGGTCTGAATCATGCTTTTAACAATTATACGGCAGACATGTTTGCGACTCCGTTTAGTCCTGGTTTGTCTTTGTCATCTCTGTGATTTTAGTTAAGACATGGAGACCTGGTCCGGTCCCGTGGTTAACTGGCTATTTTTGCTTGGTTTTCGCAGACTTGTAGCAGTGCCATCCACCTCATCCCGACAAGTATCAGAACTAATACCCAGCACGACCCCAGTATAAAAAAAACACATTAAGAACTGAAGGTGTTCTCTCCGACTGAAGTTGGACACCTTTAAAAGTCGTCCAGCAAAACCACAACATCACACACTCGCTCTTCTCTCATTGGCGTGATTTGATCCTGGTTTAGTCCTAATTTATACCTACTTCTGCCTGATTTTGTGCCAGACTGTCATATTGCCTCACCTGTTTTCCACTAGTTTGATCCTGGTTTAGTCTTGGTTTATAACTTATTTGATCTGGACTAAACATGGATTATGTCTGACGTGAAGAAACATGTTGTCAAAGAGGTTGTTGCCGCGAAACCTTTTCCAAATCCATGAAGCCAAAGATCTCATGCAATGCTTTTAAATCGGCTTGATCTCTTTTCACATTCTTTCTCATGGCATTTTTTGAGCTGCCAATCTCTCTTTTCTCCTCCTCCCCCTCCTCCTCCCTGTCTATTTCTCATGATTTGCAAGCTAAAAATATATTGACCACAAATGGGTTACAACTGCAACGGGGGGGAGTAAACTGTGGCCCAAATACCATAAGCTGCAAAACATGGTCCGGGTTGTACGGTGAGTGACGGTCGCCTCCCACGCTCGGCTTCCATCCGCACGTTTTAAAGTTTGCAATATATTAAAACATATCAACATGACTTTCATATTTAGTGTAACCATGGTGCGATTGCTGTGTGCTGACAAGTGCATTTCTGTTCCTTTTGGTTGTTGTCGTGTTCCATTTTGCACCAGTCACGATGCAAACACGTGTAGTTAAGATTGGTTTAGTTTTTCCTTTTTAGTGACTATGAGTGTTGGTCAGGTTGAATAGAACAAAATTAGTTCAGATTTTACATGCAAATAAGGCAATGTATTTACTTAAAAGTGTTTCCAAATTAGAAAAGCATTACGCTCGCCCCCAGAGTACAATTATACCACCCATAGTTTCAAATGATGCTTGACTGGAATGGAGCCATGTAACAAATGATATTTTTGTTCCGTATAGCATCATAAATGCACTAAAATGACAAAATTATGTAAAAGTGTTGAAGGGAACTGGTTAACGCTTAAAATACACCATTACCTGGAATAGCATTAGCTGTCACAGAACCAAAACACAAAATGTCAACACAAACAAATGTAATGTTATTAGACATGGACATACAATATATATATATATATATATATATATATATATATATATATATATATATATATATATGAGGGCATGGCTAAGTTTATTTGTAAGAGCACAGTTTGTACACAAAGGCAATTCAAAGTGCTTCACACAGCAGGAAAAAAATCAATTTAAAATCAGCAAACAAGATAAAAGAAAAGAGTGCTAATTAGAATCCTTTCAGTCATATGCACAGCTAAACAAAACTTTTGTAGCTTAGAGTTGAATAATGCCAGAGCAGAACCTGTTCTCACATCCTCTGGAAGACTGTTCCAGATTTTAGGCTGCAAAAAACTGAATGCAGTTCCCATGATTTAGTTCTCTGGCACCTCATGGCCGCCGTTTACCGACTCAGGCCAGAGAGCCGGTCCGTTCATTGCACGAAGCCATGTTTAGTCCCTCGACTCTGGCACCAGCAGAGAGGCCGGTCCATGTTTAGTCCTCACTCTGCACCAGCAGAGGCGGTTGTCCAGGTTTAGTCCTCACTCTCGGCACCAGCAGGAGGCCGGTCCCTGAGGTCCTCAGAGTCCGAGATGGTTCTTATGGCACTAACATGTCCGAGATGTACTTTGGTGCTAGGCCATGGAGAGACTTGTATACAAGCAGAGCTGCTGAGCACAGGACTAATGTGATCGTACTTCCTGGTTCTTGTCAGGACCCGAGCAGCAGCGTTCTGGATGTACTGCAGCTGTTTTATAGCTCGTGACAGTAGTCTAATCTACTAGAGACAAACGCATGGATAAGTCTCTCCAAGTCTGGTTTAGACACTATACTTTTGAGTTTGGCAATGTTTTTTAGACTCTAAAAAGCTGCTGATGTTGTTGATTTGACGTGGCTGTTCACGTTTAAGTCTGCGTAAATTATTACCCCCAGGTTTCTAACTTGATTTATTTTTATTTAGATGATATCATGAATGTTGTTTTGAAGATATGCAAAATTTGAATATCAAGTATATCGTTTGTGATTGATTTCACATTAGCTTGATGAGTAAACCTCAACTAATGCGTTTAAAGACATTTCTGTTGGATTGACAATAATATCGTTTAAAATTCACATATTCACTTTTATCAATATCACCCATCCTTAAATATTATGTAAAGTGTGAAGTGAATTAATCATCATTGTTATTATTGAAATCATGGTTGTTTTAATCATGTTTGCTTCATATGATAACACAGATGGGTAATGTTTAGGACATGTCTGAGAAGAATTATTGTTCTCCAGAATTGAACACGAACTTAAAGTATCACCAGTGCTGCCATATCTCACCAAAAGTCCGCAGGACATTTTCAGATTGTGGCGCTTCATACCATCCGGACCGCTCACGTGGAGCTCGTTGAAACCATCGATTTGCCTGACATGTCACGGCTCCGAGATGGAGACGACGTTAAGTGCCATTATCTCCTTCACTCGCGACAGCCTCCGAACTGCTCTTATAAATAATATTTTCAAATGAAGCCGGGCTAAAGCCTTGAACGGGGATATTTCGGTCCAGTTCCTTCAAGGCCTGTTTGAGCATTTACTCTTAACTTAAATCATTAAAGCAAGAATTGTGTGTTACAAGCTGAAGAGAAAAGAACACACATTTAATACTGTGAATATAGTAATTTTGCTAAAGGAGAATTGGATTATATTTTACGGCATTTTATGTTATAGTGTTTACACTTATATATATGTGTTCTAGTGGATGTTTTACAGTGCTTTTAGAAACATTATCAAGCTATTTTATTGTTTTGTAAAGAATAAATCACTGTGATGAAATGTTTCTCCTGCTTTACATTTAACTGTATTTTTTTATAATATAGATCAAGTATTATATTAAAGGAACAACATTTTCACCTTTACGAATAGAAAGTCGGCTTTTGTCTATTGTAGGCTTTAATATGGACATGTTCTGAGGCATTCTTTAGTAGTAGTAGTTTAGCAGTTCATGTTTCAGTCTCCCAAAGGTCAATACTTTGAATGTGATTAAAATAAGTACTGTGAACTATGCCCTGATTTGGAAGCATAAATCGCAAATCTAACCGCAACCGCATCATAGACTCTTCTCCAAACCCACCTGTTCAGGATCTCGTTTTCCCTCTGATCATACTTCTGTATTACTGTTTTTATGTGTTGCCGTTTGGATTCGTTTGCCTTTTAATTGTTTGTAAAGTGTTTTGACACCATCATCACCATCCCACTCAGTTTCAGAACCATGTACTTGGGCCTCAAAGCTCCTGCCATGGACACAATAAATGGATGCCTTTAGAAGATAGTTTTGCTTCTATACTTGCTTACCAAAAGTAAGTATTTTTAGTTCAATCTAGCATCCAAAAAATAGACCTAAATGTAAATAACTTTTTTTTCATCTGTTTTTGTCACATTTAACGTTATTTTGTCTTTCAGAAAGTTATATTTCATAAAGTTGGTCAAAAACACGAGTAACAGTAACATTTAGACAATGAAAATTACAGAAAATGTAAGATTTCACTGTTGTTTGGTCACAGTCACGATAATAGTGAATAATCGTTAAATCGTCATGTTTTTTCTCACAATAATCGTAACACTAAAACTTAATATCGTGACATCCCGATTCATACATCTTGTGTGCCTTAACCTTTATTTTATTTTTTTAAATATAATTTTTTTATTGGATGCTTTACTTTTCATAAATTTGCATTTCAAATTTTACCCAATCCGTCTTTTGTCTAGCCTGTCTTTTATTTTTCCTTTTCCTTTATTTTCTTTTTTCTTTCTGTCTTTGTTTACTTTTTTTTTCTTTTATTTTTCCTTTTTTATTTCTTTTTTCTTTCTGTCTTTGTTTACTTTTTTTTTTTTTTTTTTTTTTTTTTTTTTTGCACATCTGAATTGTGTTTTTCTTGAATGAAAACAAAACGGTAAAGTCTCCTTGAGTGTCTAGAAAGGCGCTGTTAAAACAAAATGAGTTATTATTAGTAGTATTAATCCCAATACTTCCAGAACTCAGGCGGCACCAGTATGAATTCTCCCACACCTTTTTGCCCCTCGCTGTGCGTTTTGGTGCTCCCCTCGTCTCTCCCCTCTCTGCGGCCGGGCTCAGTTAGTGTTGTGTATTGATGAGCTGGTCTCTTATCTCAGAGTTAAACGTGTGTCCAGTCCCGCTGTTACATAAAGAGCGGATAACGACCGTCCCGCTCTCTTTATATATCTGCATCTGAACTCTAATGACACACTCTCGCTAATGGATACTCAGGACTCCGGGACTGTGATCTCGCTGATAAAAATGTAAGGGCACTCTGCTTTATACTCCACACCACGTTGGCTTAGTCGAGTCGGTATGACATAACCTCCTCTGAACACAGTATTTAGATACGTTCACAGCACGCGCTAACCCAAAACTAAGCTCTAAAGCACTTCTGATGGATGAAGCAATAGAGTCTGAACCCTGAAAACCAAAAAGTACTTATAAGTGCTGCGAGTGAGCCAGTTGCCTGACCGGTCAAGCCTACACACGCTTTGACAAGACTTTACAAAGATCTCATCCTTCCTCCGGGATTTCAAATGGGCATGAGTGACATATGGATTAACCAATCAGAGAAAGGCATAAACTGAACTTTTCTTCTAATAAAAGCGTGTTTACCGGACGCGTTTCGACGGGCTGATGATGTGACGTGCCTTTTATCGGAGGTTATTCCCAGGAGTGTTCAGTTTGACAGCGGTGGTCTCTGGAAAAGTTGAGTCCCAGGTGCGAGCCAAGGGAAACGCCCCTTCGTCTCGATCGATGCCTCTCGTATCCGCCTTCTGTACTCGTGTTCTTCTGTTCTTACCATTTCTGTGTTGTCCCAGTCCGTAAAACGTGGTATTCTCTCTCGTTCGCCGTCCTCGCGTTCCTTTTTTCTTGTGTTGAACGTTCTCACTGTCTCCCCCGGTGTACGTTTTGTGGCACGTTTTGCATGGGATCTCGTAGCACTTTTCTGCTTGGATTCTGTCCTTGGGTTGTACTAGTAGTTGCCTTAGTGTTTTTGGATCCGTTCTGTGACAACCGTATGTATGGCACCAAACTCGCTGAAATCCTTAACATTTATTCCTTCTTTATTCTATTCTTCTAACCCCTCAAACTTGAGTATGAAATCCAGTTGCTCCTTTCATATTCATCCACTAACAGATGCTATTATCCGTCATCACAATATCACACCTGGTTAATGTGAGATATATATATATAGAGTTGCATCAATATCCTTTCAAATTACAATGTATTATCAAATAGACTTGCTGCTTTCACCTGTACGTCCCGCTTTGTGTCTACTTCTTTCGCTTCGAATCTGCCACGCAACATCAAACGATACATCTTATCTCATGTCAGGAGTTCTGAACGTAATTGTTGGTTTGCCCGAGCCCAAGCGAACGGGGGGTTAAATCGCGGAGGCAGACGGCATAATTAATACCGTATAGTTGAGGCGCGGTGTAGTTTTTAAGGATATATTTTTCATACAGAGACATAACAACATAACCGTCAAGTGAAGGAGCCCCCCCATTCAGACAGTGAATCATTTTAATTGATGAAGAACAACATAAACACTGGGCCTTAATTACGCCGCGCTGGAAATAGATGCGAGCGCGGCAGCTGTAGAAAGATTTACTGCGTCAGTGTGGAGGGTGGGTGCGCGGTTTGGCCCAGACTTTGACCCATTTTGGACATTCTGTAAAGCCCATTGAATTACTTTGTGTATTGCATTGTGCTCTACAACTAAACCTGTCAAACCATGCCTTGAAACTGAGTCAAAGTGAAGAGAATCAGAGAATTAATTATGTTTATGCAGATGATGTACTCCGTATTTTCCTTTTACACATCTTCTGAACAACTGTCTAGTTTAGTTTGGTTTAGCCCCTTGATTGGCTCTTTTCTAGCTTTCATTTTACCCTACTTTTTGTTGTGGTTTTAACTATGGTTTAGTCCTAAATTCAATTGGATTAAATTTTGCGTCAGTTTTAGATTAGCGCTTTAGCTTTAGCTCCTTGTTTAATGCTGGGTCTGGCGTTTCTATTCCAGTAAATATCAACCCTTCCAGAACATGTTTAGAATAGCCTGGTTCTGATATAAACGTTCTAGCTCATTCATTTTAATGAGGCAGCAAAATAAAAACTTACATTTTGTCGCGTGTAGGCCTCACAGATTGTCGTTGTTTATATGTTTAGTTATATTTGGACCACGAGTATAAGAGTCCAATGTTTTGCTTAAAAATCCATTCTCTAAACTTGATTAATGACAGTAACTTTTCATTGTCTAACAGTTGTGGCCCGTATATTTTTGGTGCATTATTGTCCAGTGTAACGTCAGTGAAGGAATGTTAATGACGTGGTCGTTTTAGCGCAAGTTGCTAACGCTAATAATCAACGCAAAACACTCCTACATGTGGTACTGTTGTCTAAGTAGGCTTTTGGGGGTTACTCTGACGTGGTCGAGCGGTTGTTCCGTTGCCAAAACAGCACGGGTTTTTCACAGTTTACAATGTTTGGCAGCTAATGCTAACGCTCCAATTGAAAATGCATTAGAACCACCTCATGTGATCACCAGCCTTTTGAACGAAGACTTTAAAAACAATGGAAGGGTCTGTAAATCTGGTTTTTCTTTTTTTCTTTTTTTTTTTACACCCAAATTCAAATTGTGCTCACATTTAGCCCTATAGAGATTGTTTATGTTATTGTAGATATGTTTTACACCCCTGTTGTAGTTGTAGCTTACGTCTGGGAAGTGCAGTTCTTAGTTTAATCCTCCATTTTAGTGCTGGTTCACGCGTTCCTTCCCTCCTTCACTCGTGATCGTTCAGCCTCTGGTGGTGCCTCTTCTGTAACTTTTGCTTCAAGTGCCTGGACTCCTCTACCGTACGTTCTTCCAGTCATCACTTTGCTGCTTCCCATTTCTCTGAGGCTCTTTGAATAGTTTCAGTTTGTAGTTGGTCTTTTGTCTCCTGTCTCCCTTTGCTGGAGGCTGAGTGGAGAGTCCCAGCTGCACAGATGCGATGCCTGGTTTGCCGTTTGCCTGAAGGAACCACAGGGGCTGATGGAGAGCTGTGGAGGACTCTGTTGGCAAGAAGAAAATTATACTCGGGAGATTTTTGTTTGTTCCGATTTAGTTATATTTAAAGTTTAGTCTCATAGTTCAAAACCTGGTTTACTTGTTGTTTAGAGGTGCCACAATGCAAAAAACTCAATTCAGGGAATAGTGTAAGGAAGATGATTGATGCTGTATTTAACGATATGATTGCGATACCACACAATGATGGTTAAAAGAAAAAAACAAACACATTTCCTAGAATGTACTTTTCTTTAATATTTCAACATTATCTTAAATTAAATCTAATGTAGATCAAAACTATTGTAAACTATTCAAGAAATACCCAAATTTGTCATATTTTGTTTTAGCTGTGGTTTAGACCTAGTTTTTTGTGTGTTTTTTTCCTGCTTTCATCCGACTTTTGTCCTGTCTTTCTTTAATCCTAGTTCAATCCCGGTTTCGTCCCGGTTTCGTCCCGGTTTCGTCCCGGTTTCGTCCCGGTTTCGTCCCGGTTTTGTCCTGGTTTTGTCCTGGTTTCGTTCCTGGTTTCGTCCTGGTTTTGTCCTGGTTTTGTCCTGGTTTTGTCCTAGTTTTGTCCTGATTTAGCTCAGATTTTAGCTCCAGGTTTAGCCCCGGTTTAGCCCCGGTTTTGCCCCAGTTTAGCTACAGATTAGCCCTGCATGAGTTAGCCCTGGTGTAGCCCATTGTTTTACACTGATCAGCTCACACCTCCAAGACCTCCAGACTTGATGAAGAGCTGCAGAAGATTAGGTTGGCAGGATTTGACGTGAGGCGTGTTTGCACCAAGACGGTTCTCCTCCCTCTCTGTCTCACCTCTCTCTTTCCCATTCGCTATCTTTCTCCTCCATCCCGAGTGAAACAAGGAGAGCTGCCGGAGGGGAGAATCCATCATCGCTTTGGCCCTGAGTGCTATCGGCTAACGTTAGCATCCACACGAACAAAACGTGAACAGCACAGCAAGTTTAGATTTAGGAGCACCTCGCACATCTCCGACAAAAGATGTAGGTGGGTGGAAAACTGTATTATTCACTCCTAAATAATGTAAAAAAGATAGTTATGTAGTCTATTTTAAAAAGAGAAACATTCCAGTGTCTTAAACTCGTCATCGATTCAATGGGAAACAATTTTTTTTCCCTCTTTTAAGAAGTTTCCTGGCAAAATGTGTGTTTTTTCAGCGCAACTAAGTCAAGCCCAGTCGTAACAGAGTCTTATTCAAAGTTGTCGAGGTCAGGTTATTTCAGAAAAGTATTGTTCTGTTGATGTTACAATCAGCAGACAGCGCTAGCAAAGCGTCAGAGTTGCATTTAGCCCGAAGCGGTTTTTAGCATTCTTGTTGGGCTATTGGGGAAACTTTATTCTTCTTCGTATTGGTATTTAGTACAATATAACTCCTAAAGTCTGGGTTGGTGCTTGTAAAGTCTTGCAGTCGTCGAAAGTGGTTGATTGAGCAGCTTTTCTACATTGAAATGAATGGATTGCTTTCCACAGCGGTCCCGGTTTGTGGGCGTTCCCGCAGATGCCGACGGTATCCGTAACATATTGAAATAAACCATCCCCAGCAACTCTAAAGTACTGCAATAAATGTACCGAGTAAACGCAACTCTCCCAACTCCGTCGCTCGTGTTTTGATTTAGCGACCCTCTCTCGTCCTCCTCCCGTCCAATGAAAAACTCTGAGGAAGTAGACTCTTTTCTTTGGGATGATCCATCAGCCGTGGGCCTGCTGAGGAATCATTTAGTGGCTGGTCTGTATGGGCTGTACACGGGGAGGTGATGGACGACACGCAGGAGTCGCCTCATCTCTAACCCCACACATCACAACACAACACAACACAACACAACACAACATGCCTGAGAAGATAAACAGGCTCTGTGCATATCATTTCAGAGACTTAAGTTTAAGTTCAGAAGAGGTTATAGACCTTGTTCTACTAGGCCTGCACAAAGCTTGTTTTCAGGTGTTTTTGGGGCGATTTCTATGTTTTTTAAAAGTGTTTTTCCGTGTTAATGGCCCGCGATGAGATCGATTTCGATACGGAAGGATATAGGCTCGATATTCAATAACAATTTTGATACCACAAGAAATTTTCATTTATAAAAAGAATGCCCTTTTCAACACAAAATAAAAGTAACTTTCTTTATGTTTACCATGTGGTCTTCTGATCAAGGTCATGCTAAAAACGGTTCAGGGAAGGTCACATTTTGTCTTCTGTATATGATTTATTTTCATTATTTTATTATTTTTTTGTATCAATACTTGCTCAGATAAGTAGCTTGTTTCAGTACTAGTTTTAGTATAAATTAGTATATGATTCAGTACTTTTGGAGCAGAGTTTTGACTTAAATTGGACATTTCTATGTGTTTAATGGCAGTGATTAATAGTTTGGTATTGTTTATGTGTCAGGAAATTAATATTGAAAGCCAGAAACTAATAATTAAGTAAGAGTAACTGTAAATATCTGATGTATTATTTGAAGTTTATATAATTGGAAGGACAAAACCTTAAAGAATCCTGCGAAAGTTGTATCTCAAGTCATGTCTGAAGGAAGAAGAAACACAAATGTTCAACTCTTTTTAATATCGTCAACATAAAGCTTTTGTTACTTGTACAATTACCCGTACTCAGAGTGGGACGAGGAACCAAAACTTTGACTCAAGTAGTAGCACTGTTACACTGTCAAACATATTCGTCAAGTAGAAATAAAAGTTTAGAAAGAAGACTATACTCTGAAGTACAATTTCTTTCTAACGTTAACTGAAGACTAGGGATGTCACGATATCAAATGTTAGTGTTACGATTATTGTGAGCGAAAACGTCACAATTTAACGATTATTCACGATTATTACTGAGACTGTGAAATCATTTCCATTGTCTGACATGTGACTGTTCCTCAAGTTTGTCACCGGCTTTACGAAATTTAACTTTCTGAAAGACAAAACAAAGCTAAATGTGACAAAAACAGCCAGTTAAAAAAATGTAAGTCTACTTTTTGCTAGATAGACTTAATTTTGCTTCTAAAATTGTCCCGATTATAATGTTTTGGTTCTTACGCTTATATTTTGACCTGAATAATCACATCCATAACTGAGGACTACGCACCCCTGCACATAGTCAATGATTAATTCACTCACACATCACACTGGCGAGGCGGTTGTGGCGTCTTGCCCGAGGACGGTACGCTTTAATCGGAGCAGGTTTGTGAACCTCTGAGCCTCGGCGTAGCCCAAACATTTTCAACATAAAACATGTTGGACTCTTCATTCAGTGCTCAAAGCTGTTCTTGTTGTGGCATTTGGCTTTCATGAGGAGACGGTTCAGTTCAAGCCTAACTACACTTTGTCACAGCGTGTCCCGTGTCCAGAGTGTGTGAGCTCCATGCGGCCGCTGTAGTCGTTGTCAGTCTTTTCTCGCCGCCGCCGTCCCTGAAATCCCCGCCTTAACCCCGGCGGAACGGTTGACCTGCTTGGTTGAGTGCAGACGCATCCATCACGGCGCAGCAGCAGCCGGAGCAGGTCCGTGATAAATGCCTCGACTTTTTCAGGGTTTGTTTTTTTTTCTTTTCTGAAGAGAAAGCGACGGCGACCAGTTCCGCGGACCTAATACACCAAGGCAATTTAACACGGAGAGGGCGAACGGGAACATTTTTGGGGGCCGGTATAATGACTGTGTGAACCAGTGTTTCTCAAAGTGTGGTTTCTTCTTTTGCAAGTTAGTTCAATGCTGAATTAGAACTTGTGGTTAAGTCAATGTTTAGATAATATGTTTAAAACTAGTTGACTGCTGTTATTTGGTTCTTATCCCTGGTTTTTGCAGGTTTGGCCTTGTTTAAAAATAGAAAAAGCATGGTTAAATCCTTAAAAGATCTGTTTTTCAGCCTGGACCTGGGTACGGCATTTAATTTCTGCATTTTTGTTGGTACAGAAATGACAAATACATTCTGATTCTGTCCATACCTGGTTTGGTTTTAGGTTAATACTTGTTTCGTCCTGTATTAGAAGTTGTTTAGTTCTGTCTTAGAACTTATGTCTATGGTTCGTGTAGTCCTTCATGTGTTAGAACTGATTTAAAACACGGACTTTCTTTAAGTTCTTTGTATGTGTAAGAGCTACTTTATCCATGGCTAACTTATTTTAGTCAACGCAAACGCTCTGTCCGTGTTCGTCTCCAAATTGGCCCAGGTGTTAATGCGTTCCATCGTTTTCGTCCAGTGGAAGATGATGTTTGTGAAAGCAGTTGTGGTCTTCAGGGAACGCTTCTCCCGACCAGTACCTTAGAGGGTGGTGTGAGAGGGGAGGATTACGGGTGAAGTTGAGAGGAATCTTTCTTAATCCGGCGTTTCTCCTGATCAAAGGCGCACGGATACGGATTTAAACTGATTTATGTTCCTGCAGTTTCTCTCTCCGTCCGACACTTTTGGCTCAACCTCAGTCTCATGGTAAAGAAAGAAAGAAAAGAAAGAAAGAAAAGAAAGACACCACTTTAAAATGACCATGAGCTTTTCTTTTTTTTAATCAAAATATATAACACTTTGAAGGGTTTATACTGTATGTAGGATTGTTTAAAAGTATCAACATTACATCCTGAACTTAGAGGATTTGAACAAGTAATGATAGAAAACAGAAACAAAATCCCATAAACAGGACCGGCCTTTCCTGAACGGTTTTAGAATGAGTTTGAGCTTCATCAGATGTAGTACAAGGCCACAGGGTTTTATAAAGAAAGTCATTGTCATTCTGGAGAATTACGTGAGTTTGAAATGTTAGTTTTGTGGCAACACTGATTGTATTTATGTACTGATTTTGTAACACTTAAAAATGTAAAAATAGTCAAAAGTCAAAAACAAACATTTTCTGTGCAGATTATCCATTCAGAAAGATGATGATGTTTTTATGGCTAACAATTTATGTTAATGAATATGGAATCCAATTTAAATGTACTATTGTGGTTCCTTTAAATATCATTTTTATTAGCAGGGCTTGCACATAACTTTTGGATGATAAACCACCTATAATGTTTTAAAATGTACTCTTTTTCCAAACTCTTTCAAGCACAAACGAGGTCTTAAATTGGACTAAACTAAACGAAATATCGTAAATCTAATCTATCTTTGGCTAAACAAAAAACGGTACGTAAATATTTCTTTAAAAGGTCGGGTTAATGTTTTATCGTGCATGAACATTTGCAAAGTGTCTTGATCAGGAGTATCTGGAGGATTAACCTGACCTGCATGTTTTGGGATTGTGCACATGGAGAGAACGTGCAAACCACACACCTAAAAAGGCCTTCTATGGTCCAGAGAATAGACCCCCTGGACCTCGTTTCTGCGGGATAAGATCAATAAACACGATGACATTTTACAGCAGAACTAAACCAGGACCAGCACAATGTTCCTTGCCATCCTAATTGGTCAGAAACCCGCCGCGTAAGTGTGGCGTGTGTGAATGAGGAATTGTCGGGGCGATTTACTGCCGAACGTTCAGATCTGTCTCTCTCTGATGAAGCCTCTCCAACCGGTCATTAGGCCCACAAAACCGATTGGCCATAATTTAAACGAATCACCACAATTATTTCTCCATCTTTTTTTTTTTTTTTTTCCTTTTTTCTGCCCTCTTTGCAGAGATTAAATTGTTGGAATCGTCCAAGCGTTTACGGGAAAGTTAATTTACTGGAAACTGCATTCGTCCAAAGGTCACGTAGCTAACATCTCTTTGGCGTGGTGTTTGATTAAAAGGGCTCAGTGTCAAGAGACTATTTTCCTGTTTCGACTACTAACTACTACTGCAACCTCTTCTGCTACTGCTACTTTTACTACTCCTGCTACTAATGTTACTACTACTAGCACTTCCTAAATGTAAACCAATTGAACAAAAACAGAACAAAGTGCAAATCAAAAGAACTAAACAACAATATAAACAAAATCACTGCATATATTGAAATCAAATTCAAAGTCCCAATTGGTCCAAAGTCGATCGAATTTGCCCATTTCCAAAGTAACAAATCAATTCCGACGGCTTCTATTGCGCTGAAGCGATTGAGTCAAGGTTTGTTTATTAGTGCCAGAAGGTAAGTTTGCAGAAGGGGCCACAGCAGTACAACAACATGACAATCAAGACAAACGCACGACACGGATGACACGGATGCACACAGTGGGTTAGGGATGTCAGTGTCGATAATCGTGATCATTCAGGTCACCCTCGTCAATATAATCCTAAGAACCAAAAATTTCATCATCGTGACCATTTTTTTTTTTTTTAAGTGTGCAATTAAGTCTTTTTTTGTTCAATATACAGGCCAAAAAAAATGGATGAAACTATGTCCATTTGAATTTGAGTCCGCATTGTACTATGCCTGAGCAGCCTTGGCACAGCATGGGTTTGGACCTGTTGCAGCTCTTCAGTGGCATTAGCGCGTGGACACAGTCAGAGCTCTCACAGCAGCAGCTTCACTCTGTAAGCCATGTTAATGCTTCATCACACAGTGCACTGAGGCATGACCTTTCTTTTTTTCCCCTGTTAGCTCCTGATCTGTCCAGGTTTGTCTACGCTAGCCGCGGAGTTATCGTCACTGAAGTTTGTTTTCAGTTGTTGTTGTTGGCGCAATGCGCAGTAGCTCCGTTTTTAGCCCTGTGTTAGGTGTTAGGTGTCAGACAAAAACAAGTGCTTAAAGGGCTTTATGGCAGCTTTTTACTTTGTTTGGTGTATTTATAATACCTGTTGTACATATTAATGATATTTGTTTTGCACCAATCGAGTAGGTATTTGTGGAGAAAACTTTGAAAAATCTGTCGAAAATGACAGGAAGTGACATCACACTAGGGAAACTCATTCCGGACAAAGTTTATGCATAAATTACACACACAAAAAATGACTTTTTTGACATTATAAACATAATTCAACAAAATAAAGGCGCTCTTATATATATTATTTGGCAAATAAAAGAAATTGTACCTTCAGATAAGTGTTAAAAATGTTAATTTGAAGGTAATTTTCTAGTGTGACGTCGTCAAATACAAACAGGAAGTGAAATGATGAACCTAAAAAATTAACTATTCTGGGATAATTGTCTTTATAACTTTTAGAAACACTTTAAATGCATAAAACTTAACTGCATTTTAGTTCAAAGAGTTGTCCAACCTGTCAGAGGCACTTTAAGCGGAGGAGACAAGACACAGACACAGATAATAAAACAATAATCGGAGTTGTTTGATTATTGAATAAATGAAAGGATGACTGGATGAATGCTGTTCTGAAGTGTGAGGCGAGCTCTGGGTGTAGTTATTATTTTGTCCCTTCTCTCTATTACAATTACCATCAATATCACCATTTGTAGGTACAGTATTGGCTTTAATCACTTTATTAGTTCCACCGCAACCACTTTTTCAACCAGAAATCAGATTTTGGCGTGACCATTGTCTAATCAGTGACAATTATGTGTCCAGTTTATGAAATTAGGTTTACTGAATTGTAAAGTGAACGCCCAGGTAAAAGCTCTGAGCATGCTCTTCCTTCTGGACGCGGGTTAAAACAGGCCTCTGCGTATGCGCCGTGCGGAGAAACGTTGTCTGCTTTCGAAGGGCGTTGACCTTGCAGGCGCTTAATGGACGCCGGCGATGTGTGCGTCTTGGTATGGCGTCCGGATGTGTTTACAACGAGCCATGCTCAACATCACAAACGGGGGATTGGAGCTTGTTGTCAGGGATTACCGCCGCGCTCTTTGAGGTTTTTCATTAAATCGCTTTATCGGAAAACAACAACAACGGAATCATCGGCGGACGCATTTAGGATGAGAGGCCGTCTCTAAGCAGGTCACGCATTCAGCCAGCGCGTCTTTGTGTTTGTGGGCGATACTTTGCTCGTTTGTCAGGACTGAATAAATGACGTCCACCTCCGCAAGGATTATACTGTATTTGTAACTTTGTTTGGCAGTAACAGGAATTGTAAAATGTAAATAAATACTACACAAGTTATAGTTTAGTAAATGGTTTGGATTTACTAACAATTCATTTTCAAGGAGGCTAGATATATTCTGCAGGAAGTTTAAATTATGTGTGTAACTTTTCTGGAATGTTCCACAGTAAGGCCTTAAAGTGCCCCCTACAGGTTGGACGACTCATTGAACTAAAATACAGTTTAGCAAAATTCAAAATATATTTATTTTAAGATTATAAAAATGTTATCCCAGAATAGCTAATTCATGTTTTATAATTTCACTTCCTGTTTGTAGTTGATGACACAATTATTTTTATTTGACGAATGAAAATGTATGAAATTGACTTATTTTTGTTGAATTGATGTTTAGAGGGTCAAAAAAAAGGATTTACTTTGTGTAAATTCTGCATAAACTATGACTGGAATGAGTGTCCCTAGTGTGATGTCACTTCCTGTCATATTCTACAGATTTGTTCAACCTTTTCGCCACAAATACCTGCTTGATTGGTGTAAAACTGTGTACAACAGGTATAAATACACCAAATATAGTCAAAATGAGAAAATCCTAAAAACCTCTCATTCGCACTTTAAACTTACAGATGATGCATTTATTCCATTTAAGGTATTGCACTTGTCAGTAGTTTGTCAGTAGTTCGAAGGCTTTGCGCATGAGGTTGTTTGCTTCCCAGGCTCGACTGTTTGCTGAATGTCTCTCCTCTCTCTCACCATGTCACGCTGCAGCTGACCTGTCTAATAAAGCCATCAGGTCAAACAAAAAAAGTCTTGAATAAATAATGATTCACGACCTGTAACTTGTCCCGATGGTGGCACTTGCTTGTCTCCATGGCAATAGATATGATTATCGTCTTACTGCGGAACATTTAACGCAGGCAAAGCAATGACATCTCCCTTGCATGCAGACAAGCTAGTTAGTTAGTTTAAGCTACTCGTAGTCCTTTTTGGAAATTTCTTTTAATCAAAATAACAATTATGTATTTTTTTTTTTTAAATAATGGATTATTCTATCGTTAGGTATGTTCATGTCACCCTTTTTTTTAAGTCTCTTTGGCATTCAGAATCTCATTTACAGGGGTGTTCTATCCCCAGAACATTGGGTTAACTTGTAAACACCTGATGCAAACACGGGGAGAACATGCAAACGCCGCGCACAACGACCCCCGCGCAAATCCGGGAATTCAACTCGGGGTCCGAACCAATGGCCAGAGATTGTAGAATAAATATATTCCATGGAGAGATTGACAGTGCCCCAAGATTTGCAGTTGAAGTTCTATTAAAAAAAAAAAAAAAAAAAAGGATAAGTAAAAAACAAACAAAAAATAAACAAACTCAGGATAATGTTGCAAATGATTGTGAAGGATGAAGAGAAATCGTTCCTCTTCATCCTTCACAATCATTTGCTTTGGCGGTGTGGTGCCCCATAAAGTATTGATAAACAACATAGAAATAAACTATGATTAATATACACTTTGACTGACTGACATCGGGACCTTCTCGCTATGAGGCAAAAAACGCAAACGACTAAACTGCTGACGGTGTTCTCGGTCCAACGTTTACCCCGCCGAAGTCCAATATATACTCTGATCTGAACCGGTTTAGGAAACAACAAAACCACAGCCATCTTTTTAAAAATGAGCTGCAATTTCACATCTATCTCTGTAGCCCCATCCATTTATCCAGGGATTTTGCATTCCGGCTATAATACTCTCCTCCTTCATGAAATAAATAAATGATCTTCTGCAGTGACAGGGACAAACTGGCTTCGGAATAGCAAGATGGCCGCCGCATTGACATCCTCAAGCAGGAAGCATAAATCAAGAAAACGCTTAAAACCGTCACATAAAATACTTTTCCGAGCAGTCGTCTATTTAATTTCTAAGCTCTTTATCCTTTACAGGGCCAGGCGAGGTTTTGTTTGACACCGTCGACAGTGGAAATCCTCTTACTTTGGACGTTATGGGGTCAGCAGTGGCGACGGACAGAGTTCAGACAGACGGGGCTGCGGGGAATCGGGGGGGGGGGGGAGATAAGAATAAAACCAAGGGGGGCGGGGGGGGGCCTGCAAAAGGGAGTTCAGAGGAGTGTGGCATGCAATGAACATCAGTCGCTCAATATCCTGTATAAAATGTAAATACTGGAGGTTTAACCATTTTACTTCACGCCTTTGAAAAACCACTACATTTTATAGACACAAGTTGTTTTTATCGCCATTATCGAATAGTAATGTAAGATGCGTATATATGTTATGTTTATTTGTAATTAATTCTGTCGGTTGTCATTGAATTCTACTGAAGGACAAGCTCCGGTGTATACATAAATGACAGTATTTCTGAATGATTTCCTTCTGTACTGGTTTTGTTCTAGCACTGGCAACAGACTTTAAAAAGTACAAATATTGATGACTTTTTTTGGGAGCTTTTAACCATTCCCAAACCTACCTGGAGTTGTTTCCGTGAACCCTTTTTCACGAGCTCATCTTCTTGCGCTCAAAAACTGTTGCTCCGTCACCAGCACCTCTTTTTTTTTACTCCGTTTTTAAGTCCGTAAACCGCCATGCGACTCGTTCTTCGGGCTAAATGTATTCACAACGAATGCCGGCTTTCATTAGCATAGCCTTCACGTTACCTAAAAGGGCTTCAGTTTTATTCTTTTTTCTTTCTTTTTTTTTTCATCGTTCATTCCCATTGCTCACTGCAGAGGGCGCACCAACATCCAACCACCTCATTGTTAAACTGAGATGAGGTTCGCAAAGCGTGTGGGAAATGGGAAATGCTCATCGCAGAGTGACCAAAAGCGTCATTAAAAGCCAAAGGGAAAGCATAATAATTCCACTTGAAGTTCTGCATATGTATTTTTCAAGGCGTACAACTTGACCGTGCAACGCTTGTGTGTCTTAACAGTTCAACAAGCCAGAATTATGCATGGTTTTCGGAGGTTTAAGATATTCTAAAGTCACCAAAGTCTGATTGAAGCCCTTTAGCTGCGTCATTGTGGCAACAGAAACACAGTGATGTATTTTAAGTATTTCGCCGCCACTTGATTTATTATTTCTCCTTTCTTTGTCCATCCACCAAATCCGTCTCACGGTACTCCAGGCCTCATGCAAATCCAGAACAGAAGAATGACTTATAGCCTCAGTTAAATAATGTATTCTGGGCAGAAGAAAGAATATGAATGAGGTGGAACAACAGTCTCGGTAAAGCCCTGCTCGCAAAGTTTAAAAAAAAAGTGATTTAACGTTGCAATGCGTTCTTCGTCTGAAAATGTTCTTCTAAATCAGTGGATAAGAGGAAAAGTCGCTTCCGTGTCCTGGAATGACTTTGTTGCAACCGTTTTAACAGTAAAAAACCAAGCCTGCGCAAGTCGATTCGTCTTGCGATTACCACAGTAATATGGCTGCCGTCTTGTTTGATGGTCCGTCCACCCGTTTGTTCTGTTATTAGAGCTGGTTTGGCCAAAATAGTCCATATGTATTTAACTCCTGTTTGGCCTTTGCTGTAATAGGAAGTAAGTGTGAGGCCGATTAGCATTACAACAATAATCTTTTAATGACACAGTTCGGTGGAAGCGTGGCTCTAATCCCTGATCCTATGGGACTCTAGTATACTGTTTCGTTTTTTCTTTGCCTCCACAATTGCCGTCAAATGAACATCGAATTTGCGAAATTGGAATTGTTTTTGTTCCGGTTCTACTTTTTGAGCTTTTTTTTTTAATGTCGTTTTCGTCTCAAACTTAAAGCTGGAGTTGAGTTTTTAATCAGTCGTTCATGAGCGCCGACCACTGTTTGCGAGACTCGTTAGCTAATTGGGAAAGGCTCCTTTGTGTTCATATTACCGACCCCGTTTTAACGTAATTGATCATTTATCTATTGTAATATTGTTCAGAAGCAGAGGGCGAATGTGTATGCCTTCCCCTGGCAACCATATCATATTTTATGTTAAGAAATCAAGACTGATCCAATTTTACTTGAACATTTTATAGTAGGAAAACATGAACACACATCTTGGGCAGTGATGCTTAAACTGTCATACCAAACAGCTCTTCTCCTGACTGGTTCCATTACGTCCGCCTGTCCATCTGTCCGTCCAAGGCAAGTTAGATCTCTCCCTCACTGCGGTTCTCCCCAATGTTTCTACTCTTTCCCAAAGGGTTTTGCGGTTTTTCCTTGCCGAGGAGGAGGGTCTAAGGACAGGGGGTGCTGGGCCATTTGCGCATTTCCTATGAACATTGTTTCATCTGCTTTTCACTGTCGAACTTCGAGTCGACTGCTGTTGTGAAAAATACAGTTAATTGAATCTGGCTTTACCACTAGATCCAAACTCAAGACTATATCGGGCCTAAATTAGAGCTACACATTGCGTGAAATTAGACTAAACCAGGTCTAACGTAAGACTAAACTATGAAAATGATAGTTCTAGATAAAGATAAACCCAAAATAGGACAAAAACATGACTAGATTTCTCTCCAAATCTCAAAATGCAAAGTGCCCCGCGTACCACAGTTTAAGAAACACACTGGGCTAACGTGCTCAAAAGGTATTTCAAAATAATTAAATATACATTGAATTCACACCGCTGAGTCAGGTCTATGGAGCGGGCAAAACTGCATACACACGTTCTGAATTAAATAAAAAATACAGGTCATTAACAATAGAAATATACAAAATGGAGACTGTTTCTTTCTTAATTTCTAAAAAAAATTATTAAAAATGGAAAAAGTTTGACAAATGCCAAGCAATATGCGCTGTTTTTTATTTTCGCATCAAAAGGAAAGAAAAAGTACTGTTAATTCAATATCTTTCCTTCCAATTCCTGGTTAAACGTGGCGAACAATCACGTTTAATACCCCCACAACCTATACATTTGCTGCCGCGCCAGACACATCTTTTCGGACACATTCCCCCGTCTCCAGCCGTTGGGGGCCCTGACGACTATCTCCGCACTTTGACAGGCAATCTCTCTCTCCCAGGCCCGGCCCGTTGCAAAAGTGTCGACGCTAACAAAACGCGTGACAGCTCTTCACTTATGCTATCGGCGCGCCCACACACAGAGAAGCGGCGTCTATCGGCTTTATTATTATTTCGAGAACATCACAACCAGGGCGTGTCTCTGGGGGGAGGAGGGGCCCCCGACAGAATGTCCAGGGACAAGCGTAAGAGCGTGAAAGAGCCTCGAACTCGCGGGGCTTCCGAAAGAATAGATGGAGTTAGCAAAATTGAGGTTGGACTTGGAGGAGAAAAAGGGATCCATCATGTGTTTTTTTTGGGGGGGGTTTTTTCACGGCGACGGCATGAGAAAACCGTTGCAATGCTGAGATGACACAAGGGTGACAAGCGGGCTCCTTCCTTTTGCGTTTGATGCCGTGGCTTTGCGTAAAGGCAGAACAACATTATTGCGATTGGATGTTTTTTTTAGAGCAGGAATCTTTTATAACATTTGGAGAATCGGAAGCCGGGAAGAGTTTGGATTTGTGTGTGATTGGGATCTGAGCGTTAACGTTTGAAACATTGACGTATTCACAGCTTTTCTTCTTTTTTTAACATATAAAAAAAAGTGGTGCTTGGATGTTCAGGAAGAAGCTACTAAACATGGTTTCGACATGAAGTGATTTGAAAAAGACTTTTAGTTGGAGAGTGACACAAAAATCCCAATATAACAAGACATAGTATATTGTCCTCGGCGTTTGTACAGTTAAATCTTGCCAAATGCCGCTAAAGCTCACCTTTTTGTGATTGTATTTGACCAAACAAAAAGGTATTCCTCTGAAATTTGGAACTAACAATTGGTTTAAAATTGGGCGTTTGCCGGCGTGACCAATCTTCTCTGTTTGGCAATAAACCGAACAAGGGGGTAAATTGTGTCTAAAGGGTTTTCCAGACGAGTGGCTCCTCATCAAAAAACTCATTCTCTTTCGGACTAACAACAAACACGGCTTAGCGGAATCTTCTGCGTCTTCCACAGTGTTTTTTCTGTTGCGTGCAATGCAACGCGCGGGAAGAAAAGGTGTTTTATTTGCGTTGTAGTGAATTCACCTTCCACAATATTTGCACATTTTAAGCGTTAAATCTTTAAATCTCGAGCAGAGACCAGAATTTAGTTTGAGCTGAGTGACTACTTAAAGGAAAGACATAACACTTTATTTGAACACTTAAGTGTGAAGAGAGCACTGCACAAATGTGATTACACCGCTCCGTTATTGGTTGTCTGCGTAATCCCTCGGGGGTCCAGGTATGTTCCATAGTAAAAGATAATTGAATGTGTTTTTTTTTGTCTCTCTTTTTCTTTGATTATACTGAGCCGTGCACAGTTAAGACCGTAATTGAACTTGTAGTCATTATAAATCCTTGTATTATGTTTAAAAATAAAAATAATTAGTTCATATTAATCCCAAATTATTGGCTGCTCTGGATTCTTTAAAAAAAACTCGACCATGAAATAATCGATCGATCTGTTTTCGCCACATTTTAAGGACTTTGAACCATTCAAAATATGGAATATTTAACTTTGAATTCATAAAGGCTTCTTCTTCATTCTTACAGGCTGTGTAACAAGTTGTTGTTGTTGTTGTTATTGTTGTTGTTGTTGTTGTAGTAGAAGTAGTAGCAGTAGTTATAGTTGTAGAAGTGGTAGTATTTGTAGTCGTAGGAGAAAAGTAGTCGTAGGTGTTTGTGATTTACTTGTAGTAGTAGTTGAAGTAGTAGCTGTAGTAGTGGTAGTTGAAGCAGTAGTGGTAGTTGTAGGTGTTTTAGTAGTTGTTCTTTAGTTGGTAGTAGTTGTTGTAGTAGAAGTAGTGGTAGTTGTAGGTGTTGTAGTAGTTGTACTGTAGTTGGTAGTAGTTGTAGCAGTAGTGGTAGTTGTAGGTGTTGTAGTAGTTGTACTGTAGTCGGTAGTGGTTGCAGCAGTAGTGGTAGTTGTAGGTGTTGTAGTAGTTGTACTGTAGTCGGTAGTAGTTGCAGCAGTAGTGGTTGTTGTAGGTGTTGTAGTAGTTGTACTGTAGTTGGTAGTAGTTGTAGGTGTTGTAGTAGTTGCAGCAGTAGTGGTCGTTGTAGGTGTTGTAGTAGTTGTACTGTAGTTGGTAGTAGTGGCACTAGTAGTGGTAGTTGTAGGTGTTGTAGTAGTTGTACTGTAGTCGGTTGTAGCAGTAGTGGTAGTTGTAGGTGTTGTAGTAGTTGTACTGTAGTCGGTAGTAGTTGCAGCAGTAGTGGTAGTTGTAGGTGTTGTACTGTAGTTGGTAGTAGTTGTAGGTGTTGTAGTAGTTGTACTGTAGTCGGTAGTAGTTGCAGCAGTAGTGGTCGTTGTAGGTGTTGTAGTAGTTGTACTGTAGTCGGTAGTAGTTGCAGCAGTAGTTGTCGTTGTAGGTGTTGTAGTAGTTGTACTGTAGTCGGTAGTAGTTGCAGCTGTAGTGGTCGTTGTAGGTGTTGTAGTAGTTGTACTGTAGTCGGTAGTAGTTGCAGCTGTAGTGGTCGTTGTAGGTGTTGTAGTAGTTGTACTGTAGTTGGTAGTAGTTGTAGGTGTTGTAGTAGTTGTAGTAGTAGTAGGTAGTAGTTGTACTGTAGGTAGTAGTAGTGGCACTAGTAGTGGTCGATGTAGGTGTTGTAGTAGTTGTACTGTAGTCGGTAGTAGTTGTAGGTGTTGTCGTAGTTGTACTGTAGTTGGTAGTAGGTGTTGTAGTAGTTGTACTGTAGTCGGTAGTAGTTGCAGCAGTAGTGGTTGTTGTAGGTGTTGTAGTAGTTGTACTGTAGTCGGTAGTAGTTGTAGGTGTTGTCGTAGTTGTACTGTAGTTGGTAGTAGGTGTTGTAGTAGTTGTACTGTAGTCGGTAGTATTTGCAGCAGTAGTGGTTGTTGTAGGTGTTGTAGTAGTTGTACTGTAGTCGGTAGTGGTTGTCGTTAGTAGTACTTTTCTGTGCGTAAAAGGGTATAATAAGTACAGTTCCCGGTCTTCCAGCTCGCTGTCTCTCGCTGCACTGAATGATTGAATCCACAGTTGACCTGTTGGACCAGCTGGCGTATATAAAATTCACATTTGGAGTGGGAAATGAATAATAATATCTGCGCTGGACCTAAAAGCCTGTGATTGCTGTGGAAAAGGGCACTGACAGCTTCCATAGACCGGCCTAATGCATGTTGAGAGGACGGTTCCCACAAATTAAAATCCATATCAATTACTGCTGTCTCCACTGACTCATGGTGTAAGAGGCGTTTTACTGTTAAATGCCAGCCGTTAGGTGAACACCATCAAAAATACATTAGCCCTGTTTAAAGCCGCTCAGGTCAGAGTCTGTCAAGGGATAAAAAAAAAAAGTATAAAATGACGGGAAAGTGATTGTACTCTATACTCACACATTTAAGGAATATTTGAATGCTGAGGTACGTGATTTTTCGAGGAAGCGTGTGTTTAAATCTGATAAACTCCTCCCTCGCTCTCATAAAACACCTTTCAATCAGTACAATCTTTTACAATTGGATTCAGACACTAAGCAATATCTGTTTGTGTGACAAAGTACTGCTTTTACGTTACAATCTGTGGGGGAATAAACGCTAACAATTTATAATAACTGCACTTATTCCTGCCTCAATAAAGCATGGACACAGACTTAATTCATAGTGAACAAATAGTTTATTAAGAATGATTCAGGCTTAGTAACTATTTAACTACTACTCTAACCCTAATTCCTAAACCTAACCTTAATTAAGTAGTTTTTTTAGCTTGAATCAAGCTTAATAAAGGATTTGTTCATTATGAATTAAGGCGTTGCTCATGCTTTGTTAGGGCAAATTAAGGTGTAGTTATTATATTAACAATATTTACTCATTTGCAACAATAAAGTCAGCTTTTAAATAATGATTTACAGTGTTTTGAGCTGAAACTACTCAGTAATGTCCCCATAGAAGTGTCTTTCAGAGTGATTGACAAATATATAAAATGAGGTTTAGTCTTGTTTTAGTCGAGATTGAATCCATGTTAAGACCTTGTTCACGCATAAAATTAACCTGTTTTAGTCCAAGAATATTAGATATTTGTCTAAAAACAATTCTGTTGCGTTTCCAATTCAGTTCCAAAGATCAAGCTCGAGCTCGCTCCACCTGAAAAAACTGGAACACATTAAAATTTTAAATGACATCCCACCACACAATGCATTCACTCGCCCTGAAAAGTGGTATCTTTCTTTCCAAATCAAAATAAATAAATACATAAATGGAGCATCTGTTGTTTGGTGTAAGTCGCATAGACGGGAGCGTGCGAGTGAGTGAGTGAGTGGGCTGTTTTGTTCTTTTTGGCAGTGACGGACAGACGTATTCAGCGTTTGCTTTTGAACAAGTTTGAACTTTAGAGGCTCGTGATGCCGCCTCTGATTACACAATATGCACAAGTGTGATATCGACTCATTCCAAACTGAATCCTGATCAACACAATGCATAAATATTCAAAAACTACAAAATCACGTGTTTGGAGAGAGTTCTGCTGGAAAAAATATGTCACGTTTTTTCGTAAGACGGTGTAAAAGTCCCCATTATTCACGGGGAATTTCCAATTGCTGGACAAACTGTGGCAGCCAGGAGGCACTATCACGTGTTGCTCGGAAGGATTGGACCGATGTCAATAAAGCCCTGAATGTTAATATTTGACACCACCGTCCCACTGGATTTCAGAAGTATGTGCATGGGGCTCAGGACTCCTGCCATGGACACAATGAACATTTACCTCTGGAAAATACTCCTGGCAACGGCGAAAAAGGCCATCACTAAAACAGTTATTACACAAACTGCACCGACAACAAAGGACTGGACAGACATCACTTTGGACTAGAGCTGCAGCGATTACTCGAATAAATCGAATAATTCGATTACAAAAAAGCTTCGATTATTATTATATTGCTTCGATGATTCGTTTAATTTACATATTTAATCAAAAACACGTGAAGCTGTGGCGCGCGGAGCTCACGGAACGACTTGTGGCACTTTTGTTTCACACGGAGCTTGTTCCGCTCTGACGAAGGCGCAACAGGAAGAGAGCGCCGCGTTTTAAACTCACGAGTGCGACTGGGAAGAGTTTGGATGAGTGAAAGAACCATTATAATAATCCCGAGCTGCGACTCTAAACACCGCATCTAGCTCCGCCCACCCCAGCCCCCGCGCCTTCGACACGCCACTGCGGACCCCCGCGCTCCCCCACTCAACGACTCTGCTTCCCAGTCACAGTCGTACTTTTAAACAGCCAATGCACATGGAAACAGCACGGAGGACCGGTTATGTTAGAATAATCAGTTGTGAAACAGAAAGTCCTAGACGCGGAGGCTAAAGTCACACGGAGCCAAAAACGGCAAAATGCGCAAAATGCTGAAAACGCCAGGACCACTGGTCCCACCCAACATAACGTTTAACAAATGTCTTATTTTAAGTGATGTGACAGAGCTACTGTAACTATTTACAATCTATGACAAGTTAATAAAGTCCTTAAATATATTCTTTATATACAAACAGAACAGTTTGTCCCCAAAACAGCAACATTTCACTTCAGTCCAAATTTATATGAAATTAAGAATAAAATGTGTTATTTTAAGCAGAAATTCCTTATTTTGTATTTGTTTATTACTGAGCTAAAACGTTTATCTAAAAAAATATTTAATATGTGTTTAAATGGTTTACTGAATGTACAAAAAAAATAACCGATTACTCGATTAATCGAAGAAAAGAATCGATAGATTACTCGATTACTAAAATAATCGATAGCTGCAGCCCTACTTTGGACGCATGCATCACATTTGACCTTTATCTGAAAATGGACTAAGAAGGACTATGGACTAAGTGGGACGTTTGGTTTAGATTAGATTAGATTAGATTCAACTTTATTGTCATTACACATGTACAAGTACAAAGCAACGAAATGCAGTTTAGCATCCAACCAGAGTGCAATAATAGTAAGTACAATATACAGATAATAATAAATAGGTGATAGCTAAAATAAGGAGCTGTAGTATATAAGTACAAATATACAGATTGATTGAAGTAAAGTGCATATTATATATATTGTGCATTAACTGTATGTAGACTATAAACAGGGACTATAGACATAAATGGTTGGGTTTACATGTGCCTTGATTTTTATTATCTGCTTATTTTGTCTTCCGTTCTCTCTCTGGTCCTGTTTTGTTTCATTGTGTTCTTTTTTATGTTCAATATATTTGTAAACGTAACCATATATATATATATATATATATATATATATATATATATATATATATATAAATAATATAAATATAAATGAAAAATAAAAACTGAAATGTTTGAAATGTTCTACAATACAAAATGCTCTCCTGCTATATTTAAATTGATGTTTACTATTTGGAGTGATGATCGAGGTGGGCTACACACATAAAAAAATCGATAATATTGCAGTTCTTGTTTTGGAAAATCAGAATATAGAGTGTATATCATCTGCAATTACCGAAAAAAGAGTCAGAAACATCTAGTGTGATCTAGTGAGTATAAAAGTGATATTTCTGCCCTTTTGTGCATCGTTCTATGATCCATTCACGTTTTGTGCGACACTTCAACCTCAACCAAGACATTTACAGACACATTTTAGCCCATTCCTGATACTTTGTGAAACAATTGTCTGATTCCAGGCCGATATTGCGGCGCTTTATCCATGGTTTATTTTTACTTTGTGTAGTTTGAATCTGCGCTCTGTGTCTGGTTTCATAATTCAGCTAGCACTTGATGAAGCACGTTTGGTATTTTAGTTACTGCTTCAGACTCGGCGAGAACAAAATGGCAAAAAGCAGATATTAATATAAAAAATGATGATTCCTCACCAAGCAATAACTTGATCTGGTGATAAACCGCCGTGTTTCCAGTGATGGTGACTGTATTTGTTCAACCGTCAGACTTAGCAAAACAAAGCTAGCGCACGTTAGCATCAGCACGGCACTCGTGTCCAGACCGAAAATATTACACTATATTTTCAGTGCATAATGCATTTAATATAATCCAAAGCCAATGCATTACATAAAGAGACGTGAAAATACGAGGATAACCCGGATGTTGTGTTTTGTTGACATTAGCTTTAGCCACGTCTCATAGCGCAACAAACTTGGGATTACTACATTTCACTACTTTTTGTGAATTGCTGACATGTTATTTAAGTAGTATTTTATTTTTTATTATTATTATTATTTTTATTATTATTATTATTATTATTATTATTATTATTATTATTTTTATTTTTATTTTTATTTTTATTTTTATTTTAACTTATTTTTAGATATTTTTTTTTATTGCTAAGGTACATTTTTGTTCTAACACATTTCATTACCAGCTTGTCTCCCCCTGCCCTTATTATGTTTCCTATCTCCCCGAACATGCCCCGCTGAATCCCCTTCTGTGTGCTGCCCATGTGTTTAAGCGTCTGTATATAATTTCTGTTGTTTTTGATAATAAGAGCTAATAAAAAATGGCAGAAAGTGTCTACACCAAGACGTTTGCTCTCTCGTACCTGCTCAACATTTGTGTTTTTTTGACAGCATAAATCCGGTCCCAAACACAAGCGAGCACACATTTTAAAGCGCTGCCGTCTCGCTGTGAATACGTTCCGCTTGCATTTGGAAATCCATCAGAATACATATAGCTCTTCTTTCCCGCGCACACAAATCTTGAGTCCCGGCGCTCTTAGCTCTGAGTAGTGTAATGATGCTATTTTGGTGACACAGCAGTGAAACAGACTGTTGGATTTGCACATGCGGCGCGTGATAATTCTCTTCACTGTCATCGAAGGAGCGCTTTGAGATTGGATTCGAGCGAGTACTATTCGTCTTCCCGCTCCCGTGACCCTTCCGTGAACCCTCAGACTGAAAGAAAAAACCACCACATCGTTTCTGTCTCAGGCACGGGTTATTATTATTCTCTCGCCCCGGCTCATTAGAGATTGAATTTGATTTGGTTTGTTAAATGCGGCTCCTGGTCAGTAGCTTAAGGCAGCGTCTGCACTCTGACTGTCAATCTGGATTTATTAGTTTAGATTTATGGCGTTCTGTGACTATAGAGTCTTTCTGAGCAGTCATAGCAATACTGCACTACCTTGCGTTTAACTAGGCAAGGAAAGTTTATTTGTAGAGCACAATTTGTACTAAAAGTAAGTCAAGGAACACAACACAAACAGATATGAACCATTCAGTCAAAAAGAACGGTTTTCCAACATTTAAACATCGTTCTAATGAGATCCACTGTGGGCCTGATGAGTTCAGCAGCCGACCGAGCGTGAGCCGGACAGAAAAACAAAGAGTGGAAAACGTACTTGTATTTGAATAGAACAAGGATAACGCCGTTTGAAATGATCGCGATAAGAATATCAGCGGAGAGTGACGAGGGAGCCTTTCTGTTCGTGCGTGCCTGCAACTGTGTGTTTTTCTGCTTTGGTTTATACTCTTCCATTTTTAAAAGCAAATGTCAATAAATAGATAAAAAACACAGAAATGTACCTTTTTTTTTTAAAATTTTTTTAAAGATTTTTTTGGGCCCGAAGGCTTTATTTGACAGGAAAGGGCATGGAATGGGGGATGAGAGAAGGGAGGACATGCAGTAAATCGTCGGCGTCACGACACTGCGGCCGGCTGCACTCGGAGCCTGGCATGCACCGGGCAGCACAAGACGGGCATTTTACATCATAATTTGGTCTTGTGTCTCCTTTTTGTTCAGTCGTTTTTGTTAGGATTTATTCTTTCATGATTTATTTTTTTCAGTAAAAGCATTAGTCATCACACACCAAACTGAAATGAATGTTTTTTTACACTCTAATGCAGTGGTTCTCAGCCTCTTTCAATAGCAACAATAGCAACCAGGGGCATTCGCGACCCCTAAACATAAACAGTATGCTTCCATTATGTAGCCTCATGTCTAATGTTTGATTTTATTTTGAGGGTTTAAGGCAAGGCAAGGAGACTTTATTTGTAGAGCACAATTCGTAGGAAAAAAATGCATTAAAATCACAAAGACAAGACAGAAATCACAAAACCTCAATTTAAAGAAATTTAAAGGTGCCATTCTCATGTTCCAGATTTTAGCTGCATAAAACTGAAACGCAGATTCCCCATGTTTAGTCCTGACTCTGGGCACCAGCAGGAGGCCGGTCCATGTTTAGTCCTGACTCTGGGCACCAGCAGGAGGCCGTCCATGTTTAGTCCTGACTCTGGCACCAGCAGGAGGCCGGTCCAGGGTTTAGTCCTGACTCTGGGCACCAGCAGGAGGCCGGTCCATGTTTAGTCCTGACTCTGGGCACCAGCAGGAGGCCGGTCCATGTTTAGTCCTGACTCTGGGCACCAGCAGAGTCCGAGACATGGTTCATATGGCACTAACATGTCCGAGATGTACATTGGTGCTAGGCCATGGAGAGACTTGTACACAAGCAGAGCTGCTTTATTTAGATCGAGATGAATTTCCTTTATCATTTAACCACTGCATCTGAAGGGTGTCAAGCTTTGTTTAAGACAATTGTATACATTTCCCGTTTCCATATCATTACCATCTAATCTGGGGACTCCCTGAAGTCCCCCAGGTTGAGAACCATTGCTCTAATGTAATGTCACCTATATTGGTGACGATTGTTCTTGAACGATTAAGGACGACGAGAAATACTTTATTCATTCATTTTCCATATTGTACGACTTGTACTACCTTTCTGGTAGAGAGTTCGCCACCTTCTCCATGGAGATGTTATTTTGCTTGGAATGTTTCTCTTAATAAACGGCTCATTGTCAGTCAGGTTTAAGACCTCATCAAAACACTGGGAATGCTCTTGTCAAGGTGACAAATGACATCCACCTGAACTCTGACGCGGGCAAAGTCTTAATTCTGTTAGATCTGAGTGCTGCTTTTGACACTGTCGATCATGGGACCCTCTTACAGAGATAGAGGACTGGGTGGGCATCACTGGCACTGCCCTAAACTGGTTAAAGTCCTATCTGGATGACAGGAAGTACTTTGTTGAAATTGGTAACTGTGTTTCAGACCAGATGCCCCTGACCTGTGGGGTGCCCCAAGGGGTCATTCCAAAATCCAAAGTATAGTGCTTAAACCAGACTTGGAGAGACTTGGCCATGCAATTGTCTCCAGTAGATTAGACGACTGTAAAACAGCTGCAGTACATCCAGAACACTGCTGCTCGGGTCCTGACTAGAACCAGGAAGACTTGTGTACAAGTCTCTCCGTGGCCAGCCTCTGTAGCCAGTCCTCAGGGGACCGGCCATCCTGAGTCAGGTGGACCGGCCTCCTGCTGGTGCCCAGAGTCAGGACTAAACATGGACCGGCCTCCTGCTGGTGCCCAGCGTCAGGACTAAACATGGACCGGCCTCCTGCTGGTGCCAGAGTCAGGACTAAATTTAAGATTTAAGGAAGAGCAAAAATGTGAAATTAATTTACTAAAAATGACTAGAACAGAATTAGTGTCCATACACCACCAGCAGTACACGCACCACCGTTTGAGAAACACTGTTCCACACTATGGTATTAAACAAATATATCTTATTATATATCTTTTTTTCATTACAGATGTTTTTTTGCTCTAAAATTCCTTGAAAAAGATGCATTTTGGCCAATTATCAATCCAAATTTCCCATAATCCTTTGTGACATGCCCGACCAAAGTGTGTTCTTCCTTTCGTAAAGTGTAGTTAAAACACTGTTTATTCCTCTTTTTTAGGCGACATCCCACTCTGACTAATGGATGGTGCCTTAAAGTGGAAACTGAGATCACAAATACATCATTGAGGTAAGACAAACTCCCCCGCTTTTGTTGACATGACATTGTTTTAGTTTGCTTTAAAAGTCACTTTTATTATTCAAGCTTTTCGTCGCTTGTTGACCGACGAGCTTATATCCGGAGTGTTGGCTTTGCTCTCGGTAAAGCGTGGGACTTTGTGGCTTTTGAATGCGTTTCTTGTGCAGCGTTTGTTGAATTTGAACTTGAGTTAGAGCTATAAGACAAAAGGATGAATCCTAATTTTCGATTCAATTGGTTTAAGTCTTATACAAATCTTTCAAAGTCTTAAACAAATACAATGGCAATCAGTATCAATTTTGGTCGTCCAAAGTCTGAACTCTACTCCACACCGCATGTTTTTATTCTTATTGGCTCTTGGGTTGAGGTTTGTTAATCTGTTCATTTACTATTTGAGTTTACTGAATCAATTCCACAGCCCTAACGTCACATCTTGCATTTATTTGCTTATTTTGTCCCTTCCAAAAAGTTTGAAACCGAAGATTCAGTACATTATCGTTTTCAGAATGTTTTTTCTTTTGAGTGGCTCGTCTCTTAGGAACTTATTTTTGAGCTGCTTGAATCTATTTGTCCCCATTTTTTGGCTCTGGGAAAATTAATGATGCAATTTTGACTGGTCCGTGAATAAATATCAGCTTTAAATTTGTATTTTATTTAATTTTTCCCCCAAAGTAAAAAGAAAAAACCTGAAAATGCATCTTATTATGTTCATAAAAGGGGGGGATTGGATAATTGCTCTGAACTGAAGCACCACTTTCAGATATTTTTTTCTTTATTTTTGTTTGTCGTTTACCCAGGAAGACTTTATTAGGATTGGAAAACTGTTGAGAATCATTGCATCTTGTACAATGAACTGCATAATATTTTTTTTATAATTATTATTTTTTTTCATAACATGTGACCTCCCAGATAATTAAAAAAAAATAAAAAATCGTAATATATTTTCAGCTTTTTAGAAACGTCGTAATATTATTGATACGGCAATAAATCGTACGTCGCATCTAGACATTTTTGCGGCATCTTTATTTAAGTATTTATTTCTATTTTGTTGGTTTTTTTACGACATGGTTTGTGTGATTTTATTTTCGAGAGCACAAGTGTATCGGTGTGAAACGGTGTGTTATATATAAGGTGACTCTCATATAGGGGGGATTTTCTGGGCCGGATTTTAAGGATTGGATGACCAGCTTAGTCCAGATGAAATCCCCCCAAAGATTGCACAATAACAACCACACACACGCGCAGCAGGCACACGCTTATACTTGCTCCGGCGACTCAAAATACCGTCAGCGTTTCTGCGGTTGTGCTTCCAGGTTGCAATGTGCAGTTTTGGGTCGTTTCTTTCTCAACGCAGGGCAAGGGAAACGGCGCTGCACACTTGTATTTAGGCACAGAAAATACTTCAAATTTTATTTTCATGCCCAGGATATTAATCGTGTGAAGCAAGTTAACCCTAACCGAAGTTTTATGGATGGAAGCAAGATTTTCGTGAAAGTTATGCAAGAAACGTGTGCATTTGGTGTTGTTGTTGATACAATTTTGTGAATAATCTCCATCAAAATGACCTCAGTTGGCTTTATTTTAGCTTTATTGGTCAAATTTAGTACACAGCTTAAAAAACAACAACTTATCAATTAGTAAAATAATCATTCGTTGTGTACTTTTTATTTGCACTTGTAGAAAATGTCCCTTTTTTTTTGAGTACATTACATTTGAGAAGTTTAAGCAACAAACAACAACTTCAGAATCTTAGTTTATTTATTTATTGTTCTAAAATTGGTAAAAAAAAAATTAACAAGTGTTTACCTGATGACATAAATAATGTAAATAAATGTATTATTTATTTACATTTATTCAATTTATTTATTGTAGAACATTATTTATGATATGGTTCAATAGGGAAAAGGCTTTACAAGGAAAATCGTGCTTTAAGTTTATTTTTACGATGAATTCAAATTATTTCAATATTGTTGTTTTATAGTATACTGTAATATCTGTAGCACACTTCGGAATGTGTTGTTTTTTTTATTTTTTGTACAACACGTCAACTGATCAAATCGAAGTGCTGTAGAAAATATATACATTTCATTCAACTTAAAATAAAAAAATAATATAAGGCAAAATGTTACTGAATGCCTATCAGGATTGGAAGGATTTGAGGGTCTGTCAGAAGCTTAGTCCAGATGCAATTCCCGAGAAGATTGTAAAACCCCCCACACTGACTCGGCCCATTTTATAAACCTTTAGAAAATCCCATGTTTTTTTTTTTCTTCTGAAAATTCCCTTTCTAAGTCTATTCTGGGAGTAAAACGTATTTCGGCTGCAAAAAATATGTTTTTATTTTCACTGTATGATGAAGCTGAGGTGGCCCTTTTCCCAGCACAGAAAACCCCATCTCGTGCTGTCATCGTGTCCTTGGGCAGGACACTTGAAAGGCTAAAGTCTGATCGTGTGTTTGATGGCCGTCGGCACAGGTTGGTTTGCTTCTGAAGAATGGATCAAATGCAGAGGACAAGTTTCCCTTCACTAGAGTTGTCCAAAAAGTAGCAGCTGTTGTTATTTAGATCGCAAAAGACCCGTAAGTGTTAGATATTTACTAAATTAGATCAAAGTGATGAGTATATTTACAGAGTTTTCATCAAAAAGACTTAAGTTGCACATTTGACACATCATTTTCATGTAATTACTCACTGTCTGAGTCATAAAGGCTCTTCTCTCAGCTCGTGGCACGTTTCGGAGCCTGTGTTTAGACTAGTTTACGATTATTCTATTACTAAACTAGTTGCGATTAATTGATTAACTTGATGAACTAAATGATAATACTGTAAGACACAGCAGTCGTACGTGGCTTCCTCTAAATCAAATCAAATATTTTCATTTTACGCCATATTTTTGTTCTCTTTTGGGCTTGTCCTTGTGTAGAAGGAGTAAAGCAGTTGTGCAGTCCCATTTAAAATCTCTTTAAGCCATAGTTTAGACCCGGAACAGTCCCGTTTTTGATCTGGTTTGGATATAGTGGTACTCAGGTGGCACTTGATGTGAAAAGTTTGAGAGCTACTGCTTCAGTGGACCGAAGACATGTCCTGTGTTCTGATTAGTCGACTGACCGTTGGACGTGGCGCAGGCAAACATTCTCAACATTTTTAAGATCTGGCGCACCACTAACAGGGGAAAACTTGTAAATTGCATCTTCTTTGCATCTTTTTAAAAAAAATTTTTTTAATTTTTTTAATTTTTTTTTTAAAATTTTTTTAATTTTTTTTAAATTTTTTTAAATTTTATTTTATTTATTTTATTTATTTTATTTATTTTATTTATTTTATTTATTTTATTTATTTTATTTATTTTATTTATTTTATTTATTTTATTTTTATGTATTTATTTTTTATATATATATATATATTTAATTTTATTTAATTTTATTACGTATTTAAATTTATAACAAAGAAAAGAAAAAGTTGGATTCAATAACGTCACACAGCCATTTTTCAACAGCAAAAACATACACGGGTAATTGGACCCTTTAGATCAATATCGCGCTGACGACAATCAACAAAATGTAAAATAATGATGGACATATGTTATATGTTCTTTTTTTCCTGTAGTTTTGATATGTTATAAATTTCCCCAGGTCAGCCTTGCACAAGATGCACATTCAATAAATTCAATAAATTCAATAAATTCAATAAATTCAATTCAATTCATAATTTTTTTTTTTTTTTGCTATCCTTTTACTCTTGGTCGACTAATAAAATTTTTACACCGACTAAACGACTTGAGGACCACAGCTTATCCAGCTCTCACACTCACTCACACTACACACAACACCCACCACACACACACACACACACACACACACACACACACACTCACACACACTGTTCCTCTGGTTCTTCTGCTCAGTGATTATAAACCCCATGAGTCTCTCCATGTGACCTCACGCTGTGTTCAAGAGCTGCGCGGCATCATTGTCACCCCCTCGTCCCTGTCGCCATGGCGACGGTCAGCAGACCCCAATCCTTGACGATATACCAAACGAACATGACTGATAGTATTTCTTCTGATCATAAACGCGTTTGTGTTTTAGTTGGGACTGTGCAATGAATCACATTTCAATCGTCATTTCAAATCGTTTTTATTGATAAAGCTCATTCTGTCGTCAAACTCCTGTGGTTTGGACTTTTATTTACAGTTATATGACGCTGATTTATAGGTTTGTCAGTTCAGAATATGTATATTGCATTAAAAAAATCAAAAGAATCACACTTTCGAAACGTGATTAATCAGAATTCATCGCACAAAGTTAATGTCATTCTTTATACATAACACATGTATTTTACGCGTTTTCTTTAAGAATTGGAGGTTCCAGGCCCTTCTTTGCCGCTTGCAGGTGCAACTGGCTCTTCATGGGACAGATGTGAGCTGCTTTGGTTGCCTTGGTGTTCATCACTGTTCTGTTGTACGTTGGTGGAATATCTTTGGCCCATTTTATTTCTAGTCTAACGTTATTTTCTTCACGGCGTGCGCGCTCGTTCAACCCGAGATCTCTGCCGCGTCTTCGGCCTGTTCTGGGGGGCAAAGCCGACCCCCGCACCCCTCCGCGCTCGCAAACACCCCGCCGGCGTCCGCATGAGCGCCGATGGATTTTACGTGAAAAAGCGGCCGCGCGATTACAGCTCTGCTCCCGTTCCTTCCTCTTTCGACCCCACAACGAAAGCCCCCCTGCGTAATCTAAAAGAGCGCGTCTGGTGATCTGCATCAGTTCGTGATTAATGCGTCAGTTTTCCATGATTAACGGCGCAGGTTAAACGCGTTAACTCCGTCAGCCCTAATTGAAAGCCATTTTAATTTGGTTTTATCAAGACAAAGTTTAAAAAATAATAATAATTGTGCTCGATCGGATAGAAAGCTGCATTATTATTTTTAGTTCCTAGTCTTAGTATAAGCAGTATTCTAGTAATACTCTGACAAGCACAGTTATATTCATAATAGCAGTGTTGTTAGTGAGTAGTAGTAGTAGTAGTAGTAGTAGTAGTTAGTGTTTGTAGTCGTAGAAGAAGAAGAAGCAGCAATAATATTTGTAGAAGTTCTCGCAGTACGTTCTGTTTTCTGGTGAATTTTCTTAATTGCCTGAAGGTTTACCTCATCATTGGCCTTACTGCAAATATATTTCAACATCCATGTCTCTTTCTGAGGTTGTTTGGACACGTACAGAGGAGAGACGGTGAATACATGCGCAAGACGGATGCAGAGATTGGAGCTTCCAGGAAACGAAGACCAAAGTCTAGATTTATGGATGTGGGGAAAACGGATTGCACGCCTCCCGCCGCGCGCCAATGGAACCAATCAAGGAAATGCACCCGGTTCGCTCTAGGTGCCTCTTATTACCATTAGCCTCTTGAAAAATAAATAAATAAATAAAACGGTGGAAATGTTCAACACTTCTACCATAATGTTGAATTTAAAACGCAGGCCAAGAGGGCACATTGTCATTTTAGGATTTTTCTGGAAATAATCGGTGACGGCTGGTGATCTGGTGGTCTTTGAGTGAGTATTTTACATTGACTGTACAAATACTCATTTTAAATACACATTTACAACTAAATGAAAGAAGTAAACACACTTTATTTCCACTTTCGGTAATGGTAATACAGATGCCATTTGTGAGAAAATACATTTGACATAAAATTACATTTTACACACATTTTTAACACATTTGATAAAATGTCAGATTGTAAAGAGCAAAACAAAAATCTCAATGAGACTGTACTTTATAGTGCATAGTGGCAATTACTACATTAAGAGAAAAAACACAAACAAACATTTTTATATTGAATGATCACAACATTGCTATGGAAAGTTGTTCTTAAAGACTTGTCAATCATAGCATTCTTTCATGGGTTTTCTAATAACCAAAGCATCTATGTATGAATAGAAGTTCAGTGATGCTTTCAGCGTTGGCATTATCCAGCGTAATAAACACGTCAAAAATGCTCCAGTTTGGTGTGTGTGCAGTCAAGGTAACGGAGCACAAGTGCCACTCTAGTTCAACACGTGACGTGTCCGATCGGCTCGGATTGATAAGAAATCAGCCGCTTTTGCTTCATCACGAATATAGTTTTTATTCACAGCCAGCCCCAGTCAAGGAGCTCCTTCTGAATGGTTTTGGACGCACCTTTGAACACTTTCACTTTCCCTGACGCCGCCATGATCACGTCTGTGCGCGGCTGCTACGCTGCGTCGCCAGCGGAAACAGCAGAGCTCCGTGGCGTAAACACACTTAAATGGGGAATGAACCTAATCACTCATTTGAGAAAGTTTTACTATGGCTTTTCTCATAGTGACATAGTCATTTTTGGGGGGATTTGATTGGCTAAAGATTCCCATTGCTTTTCTAGCGGGCTCAGGGGCGATTATCAAACAGCCCCACGTCGTACGCTGAAAAGAGACGCAGGTTGCGTCACGCAGCAGACCGCAAAGTATCCTATATTTGTACTTTTTTAGATATATGTATTTTTTATTCTTTTACATTTTAAACTAATAATAATATAACATAATTCTGAACAAATTACATTGTTTTTAGACAAATTGTTGATTACCATTTAACGTAATTGGACGATTGACGGTAGGGGCGTCGCCCCATCGCCCTTAATGGACCAGCCGCCACTGGAAATAATATCTAGAAATGTAATTTGAAACATGAGAAAACTACTATTGTTGTGGTGTTAAGAAAGTAGTCCATTAGCTATTGAAACGACAATCTTTCATGTACTTTTAATTAAGGTTTGCATTTTTTTGGGATCAAATCTTATAAAGAAACAAGTTCTTGGATAAAGAAAACATTAAAAAGCAATCGTTTTCTGTAAAATCGGGAAGGAAAATCTATTTGACTTGTTAAAGATCGTGTTTTAGCGCCCTCTGTTGGATTTCGTGCAGAACTCTCCACAGCTGAGCATTTCGATGTGAACGTTTTTGCTTCTCGACGCTGTGTAAACATCCTCTCAGTGGGGTATGTCTGACTCCCACATTTGTAAATATACCCCAGCAATGACCAATAAACGTCCAAATAAAGGGTGACATGTTGTTTACGTTACCGTTAGTGACATACCACACGCTTGTTCAAGTGGACAACTCACGAAAAATAAGTACAAAAACTGTTTATTAATATTACTCTGCTTCAAATGCTGCAAAATGTGTGTTGAGATCTTTGTTAGAACCATTTCCCCGACACCTAAATCTATTGTCACTCTGGGGGGGATTTGTCCTCTGCATTTGACCCATCTTTCAGTGACCAGGGATGTAGGGATGATTCGGTTAATCGATAATCTCCAAATTAGCTCCAAACGCTAACACATTTCCCGACACACCAGCCTGTCTGCGATTTTAAAAGTGTAAGAGGCAGAACAAGTCTCGAGTTTGAACTCATTCCTCACTTTCCAAACGCACTGATCAACAGAATTTGTTATCGGCACGTTTTAACACAACCTTCAGGTGATATTTGAGTGTCGCAGATCACACAAACGACGTCGCTAACAACACGCCCGCGCGTACGGGGATTTAATCATTGCACTTGATGCATATGCAAGGCTGCAACCATCATTATTTTAGTCCGAGATCATTTTTTTGATCAGTGGTCTGGTCAAACAATCATTTCTAAGTTATATTGACGCTTTTTAAATACATTTTAAACTAAACAAATGTGTGTTATTGATGAAAAGCAGATATAATGCAGCTTTCTTTGGTCTTTTCGTATGCGTTTTAGAGTCAGATAATGATTACCGTATTTTCCGGACTATAAGTCGCACCAGCCAAAAAAAGCATAATAGAGAAAAATAAATAAATAATGGCACCGGAGTTTAAATCGCATTTTTTGGGGAAATGTATTTGATAAAATCCAAGACACATCTTGAAGGAAAAGCAATTTAAAATAATAACAGATTAGAGAACAACATGGTGAATAGATGTTCGTATGCTAACGTGACACCTTCAGCGACACGACGCACAGACAACGACCTTACGCACGTGTCTGGTATGCTAACGTGACGTGTTAACAGTAATTCAGATAGCTATAGCACAAAGAACATGCTAACAGGTTTACCAAAGCATCAGCGTTACTCCAAATCCCTAAATCCATTGAATTCCTCTTCCTCCGCACACCAAAAGCACATGCATTGACACGAGTTCAGTTTACAGTTGTGCGCTGAAGAGAAAAATGCGTTCATACTTGTCCTCGTCCTTGTTGAAGACTTTGGTTTGGTCCTGTTCGAGTCCTGGTTAAGTCCTGGTCCAGTTCAGGTTTAGTTTCAAGGATTAGTCTCGGTTTAATCCCAATTCTGATGCAGTGTCTGCGTAAGTGTGAACGCAGCTTCAAGGTTGTTTTGAGTACTTTTGACTAGTTCTGATTTTACTTGTACACGCATTACTGCACTTGTTACTGCACGATTAATCACAACTCCGCGAACTCCGGAGGTACAGGCAGTGCCGATTCTTATTCTGCGCCGGTTAGAGCCTAAAAGCGCCATCTTGCGGTTGTCATGTGAAATGCGGTTGCCAGTGTGAGAATAAGGAATAACATCACATGCAGTATGTCGCCAAAACTACGTCAAAAGGAGCGACTTATAGGCTGGAAAATACAATACGATGATACATTTTTCATTGTTTGACTAGTTACTATTAGTTGTTTGATTGTTGTATTGTTGTATGGTCTGATTTTGTCCCCAAATGCAGCTTCTTCTTCTTCTTCGTTGGGCCTTTACTTGGTTGGACAGTCGTAGCATGAAGCGGTTCAGGTTCTTCCAACTTCCAGCAACAGCATTCATTCTCTCCGTTACTCCACCTTGGTAGGCGGTTCTCAAATATATTCACACACACACACACACGAAGAAAAGAAAAGGCAAACCAAACAAGAAAGGGAGTCCTGTTGCGTTGGAGTCAAACCCTGCATCCGATTTGGGGGAACGTTTCCAAAATGGCCCCCCTGTTGAGAGGACACACTTGTTGTTTTTTTTATTCGGCTTTGATGATATTATTATTTTTTTTTTCAAAGCGTGTTCCTTTTCTTCGTCTCATCATCTGGGAAATTATTTGTCGGGGGCGTATTTTTAGCCTCACAAGATCACATGCAGCTGCAGACGCTCCTTTTGTTGGGAACTTGAGAATCTTTACGCGCGGCAGATGGCTCGTTTTCAAATGCGTCGTCCTATTTTCATCTAGATCCATTCGCAAACGGAAAATGGCTACTAGACGCACGCACCGACAATCATTTCGCTCCTTCACCCTTGCGTGCACTTTGTTTGTCGCGTTCGAATAACCCGTGTGCGTTTGGTCAATGCGCCGTTTCTTTTTCGGTAAATCGCAGAGTTTGTGTCTGTTTGTGGTGCTTTGGCGCTCGGCGGGAAAGAACCGGCTTTAACTACTGCATGGTTCTAGGGAAATAACCGCCTTTAACTACTGCATGGTTCTAGGGAAAGAACCGCCTTTAACTGCTGCATGGTTCTAGGGAAAGAACCGCCTTTAACTACTGCATGGTTGGTTCTAGGAAAGAACCGCCTTTAACTACTGCAGGGTTCTAGGTGAATTTTGGTGATGTTGAAAGGCTAAATAAGGCTGAATATAGCAGCAATTTTTGGAGATTTCTTTGTCATTTAATTGTCACCAAGATTATTCGTTTTATCAATATTCATGATTAAACAGCTGCAATCGTACTAAAATAAATAAGAATATCTTGGCAATTATAGATGCGAAGCCTTTTAAATCGATGGTCTGTTCTTGTCACATTAACTTTATTTAGTCAATTGGAAACAAATTTGAGAACGGTAACTGTCAGACAAAGCGACTGAAAGGAAAGTAAAAGGTTTCATTAATTTGTTGTTTGGTCATGATCTCAACACTCACCGAATGATTGTTTTTTTTTTTACGGAGGATTTTTTTTTACTCACAATATTCGTAAGACAAAAATGTTGCACTGTGACATGCCTAATTGTTACTTTATCTGCTAATATAGTCTTCTAGAGATATCGCGACCATATGAAATGTTAGTGTCAAGTGTGAATGAAAAAGAGAGCTCACGGTTTAATTGTGTTTTCAGATATACTGACACCAGGACACGCGTTTGTTATTTGCAAGGTGGAGGCGTGCCTTTTGATTTTCCTGCCTCGTGACTGTCAGCGGTCTTCCTCTGCCCTTCCTCTGCCGTCTTGTCAAGAAAATACGTTTGTCACCAGGGCCTATTATTCCTCCCGCTTTATGAAATCATCAAACTTTCTGAATGAGTAATGATAAACAGCTTTTTTTCGGAGCACAGATTGAACTGAAACGACTTCATATTGCTTTTAAAATGGTCACGATTATAAATGTTTGTCCTTACGATGACATTGTGACATGAATATCTACAATTAACTGATTGATCTTGCCATTTCTTCTTTCTTTACACCGTTACTAACGCAATTACTTTGGCGGAGAATAACTATTAATGACTTTTTTTCTTTTTTTTTTTTGAAGGAACTGTTCTCTGTTTTTTTTTATCGAGCTATCACCATTTTTATTCATTCATTAACAGAAATAAGAACTTGTTTGCTCCCTTTCTCTTCACTTCTCTTTCTCGGTATAGCGTAAAACACAGACTTGAAGACGTACAACTACAGTAGGTGGCGGCAATGTAACACTTTTATGCATACAACCGCCAAAGAAAAAGAAGAAGACGAAGAGAAGTACTTGCTTTTTAATAAAAAGTTCAATATCTGAGACTGAGGCCTTTTTTTTTTTTTTTTAAACAACAAATTGAATCTCTTCACCCAATGCCATTCCACACAAACGCTCAAATTCATTCCAGCAAGTCTACTCCAAATGAAGTTGCGAAACCCCACCGTCACCACTCTACCTCTGTATCAATCGTTGTTATTATTCCTCTCTTGTTTCAATAGGAATACTTCACAAGCCACTTCTTCTGATACAGCTGCTTGACTTTACTTTCAATGCCACTGCGCTGCTCCACGTTGTCTAATCTTCCATCACAAATGCATTTTTCCACCTCCGTGATTACGATCAGCCGCTGAAACAAAGCGACCCCGACTTCAACGGAGCACCCAAGGAGAAAACCCTTTAATTAGTCCAAAAGATACCCATCTAGATCATGTACATCAGCAACTTGAGAGACCGGGGCGCTGCCATTTTTGTCTCCTTCTTTACTTGATTAATGAAAAGAACAAAGACCCCGTGGCTTTGCTTTGGTCTGGCTGGAACTGTGCTTTTGATTCGGGCCTAATTGGCGGAGCGCGCAAGCCTCCAGTACAGCAGATACAACTAATTAGAGCGCCGCACATGTAATTAAAATGATGTAGAGGGCCATCCTTCCAGCGGGGTGTAAGTTTAACAGAAGCTATTAAGAAACGTATCACCTGGAAAGTTCCTCGTCCCGTGTTTGATGAGTACAAAGTCTATTGTTAGTTTGATTTGATCCAAGCAAGAGGGGGCAGAAACGCAACTTTAAAAAAAGTCTTTGTTTAGGAGTTTATTATAATTTGAGTCCTTAATTAGTTATGTTTTTAGACACAGGCTTGCTTGGTATTGGCTTAGTCTTGGTTTTATTCTTGGTATGGTCTTGGCTCTGGGTGTATAGTCTTGGCCTTGTCTTGACCTTGTCTTGGTCTTGTCTTGGCCTTGTTTTGGCCTTGTTCTTGGCCTTGCCTTGGCTTCGTCTTGGCTTTGTCTTTGCCTAGTCTTTTGCCTAGTCTTTGCTAAAAGTCTTTGCCTAGTCTTTGCTAAGTCCTTTGCCTAGTGTCTTGTTCCTAGTCTTGGCCTCGTCTTGGCCTAGTCTTGGCCTAGTCTTGCGCCTTGTCTTGGCCTTGTCTTGGCCTTGTCTGGCCTTGTCTTGGCCTGTCTTGGCCTGGTCTTGGCCTGTCTTGGCTCTGGTCTTGGCCTGGCCTGTCTTTGGCTCTGGTCTTGGCCTGTCTTGGCCTTGCCTAGTTTGGCCTAGGCCTGGTCTTGGCCTGGTCTTGGCCTGGTCTTGGCCTGGTCTTGGCCTGGTCTTGGCCTAGTCTTGGCTAGTCTGGCCCAGTCTTGGCCTAGTCTTGGCCTAGTCTTGGCCTAGTCTTGGCCTAGTCTTGGCCTAGTCTTGGCCTAGTCTTGGCCTAGTCTTGGCCTAGTCTTGGCCTAGTCTTGGCCTAGTCTTGGCCCAGTCTTGGCCCAGTCTTGGCCCAGTCTTGGCCTAGTCTTGGCCTAGTCTTGGCCTAGCCTTTGCATATCCTTGGCATCGTCTTTATGTATAATTGGTGGGAACATGAATTGGATCTATACTTTTTTTGGCCCAGAGATGGGCGTTATTGACCAAAATAAGTGTCTCAATGTTTGGGATTTTGTGGTTGTTCTGATGACAATATACAGGAATTATGAGGTAAAAGGGCCTGAAAAAGTCAAATCTTTAGATTCTCCTGAGCTCAAACTACATCGGAAACTTGCCCTGTCCTTGTATACAAGTCTGACAACATCCCTCTTGCTTGGGTCATTAAGGCCTGTTGAGGTCTGGGCACCTTTTCCGCAGCGATGTCAAGTATCTCATTAGCATCTGGCTGGTTTGATGTCTGCTTAGGTCTTATGATGCTATTGTAGACTGAAGGAAGGTTGTATTTTGTATATAATATTATTTGTATTTAAAGAAGGCTTTTTGATTGGAAGGTAGGTAAGTTGGTTAACTGCATGTCTTTATGGGAATGTTATTACTTTACCTGAAATGTTCCACAGTATGGCATTAGTTACTAGCTCTGTGGAGAGTAGGAGAGTAGAGTATCATTCAATATACAGTATGAAAGCTGGAACAATATTTTGGGGGCTCAATGGTGTGTATTACATTTGAGCTTTAGAGAGTCGAATAAGTAACTTCAATGTCACGATATCTCTTGCAGCTTTTGTTGTGCTATTTATTTATTGCAGCTCCTGTTGTCTTTACGATATGGGTCTTAGAAAAGGGTGCATTCTGTTTTAAAGGTTGGTGTGTCGAAGTAGTCTCAATATTATCGGGAGATTTCACCAGAAGAAGAAGAGTCGGAAGGGGTTTATTGCCATTGCCAATGAACAAAATTCATAAACATAGGAACTTGTCTCGGCGTTAAAGCGCAACATAAAACACTGAGCAATAATAAAAACAACATATATGAAATCAAAAGGGCATGCATTAAGAAACAATTTAGAACTACTATAGTATAAAATAAGTAAAATAAAAAACCAAGATGCTATCATGCCAGGTTAAAATGAGCATCACCGAACATCACCATGCAGACCCTCTACCAGAAACGTTACATATTAAAGGTCCCATATTCCCGGTTTCATAGTCTACCCTTAGGGCATTTCTGATGATATTTTGGATTGCGCGACATGCATAACACAGTAGTTATGAACGATCACCCATCTCTTGAGAGCGAGCTCGCCTACTCAGAAATGGAAATTGTTAGCCTTGGTTTGGCTCCTCTCCCCCATCGTCCCCACCCCCCCGCAGGCTCCCCCGCCATGGTTGAATACAAACGGTGTGAAATGAAAGCGGTGTCGGCAGGTACACTGCTCTGTTCTGCTTGTGAATAGACTTTTCCTTTTTTAATGTCTTATTTACATGCATATACTTCCATCCGTACGTATATACTGTGGAAAACTCTCAGTGGAAGACGGTGTGGAGCATCTCTGTTTGACGTCAAATATGTCGGGACTCTGGGGGAAGTCGCTGGCTCTACGAAAGCCCCTCCCCTTCCCGTTTCAAATGATTAAATCTACGAAGTACACGGCGGAAAGAAAAAAAAACATACTTCGGGGTTTGTTTGGAGGTACAATTAACACTCGCAGAAGGTTAAACGCTCACATGGGACACGCATTGCAACAAATCTGTAGTTTCAACCTGCTTCTTGTCTGGACATCTTTACACCGTGCACTCTGCCCTCTCCCCTCGCTCACTCCTCCTTCATTAAACTGGTATAAAGTCTTCAGAGGGCACCTACAGCGCACCCTCCCCCCCCGGCTCGCCCCCGCTCCGCCTCCCCTCGCTCACCCTGCCCTCTCTCCTCACATGTCAGTGAATTCCCTCTAATAAGGATACTTAGACTAAATCCTTGCAGCTCCCTCTCTGTGGCGGATTAGCCGTCTCACCCTCGGCGAAGAGAACAATCGTGTCCTCTGTTGGATTGAGTTCTCTTCCTTTTCTTCCCTTTCTCCCTCTCCCCCTTTGTCTTTCATCTCTCTCATTCATTAACGCTCTAGTTCCATTTCTTTGCCCTTTTTGTCTCTCTCAATCTCTTCTCGCTTTGTTTATCCACCTCCCTCCATCTTGTCTTCCGTTATCTTTCCTCTCTCTCTCTCTCTCCCCTATCCTTTTTGTGTTTCCTGTTCTTATTTCTCTCTCTTTATCTCTCTTCCTCTCCTCATACCGTCTTATCCCTCTATCCGTACCCTTACTCCCCATCTTCCACTCTCCCAATATATCCCCTCCCCTTCTCTTCCTCTTTATCTCTTCTTTTGCTGTCTTTCCTCTCTTACAATCTCTCTCTCTCTCTCATCCTCTCTTTTTGTCTCTCCATCTCGCTCTCTCCCCTACTTTCCCTCTTTCTCACCCATCCTCCCCTTATGCTGCCTCATTTCTCTGTTACCCATCTTCCTCTCTTCCCTTCTCTACCTTCTGTTCTCTCCTCCTTTTCCGCCATATTTATTCCTCTCTTCCTTTCTCTCCTCTTCTCTCCCCCTCTCAGTTTCTTCTCCAGTTGTGTCCCTTTCTCATTGCTCTCCCCCTTTTCTCTCTCTTCATCCACTCATAGCCATTATATACCTCTCTATACCCTCTCTTCCTCCCTTTCTCGTTTCTCCCTTTCTTTTTCTTTCTTTCCTTCGCTCTCTCTTCTACATTTGTGTTTCTTTCTCCTTCTTTCTCGCCTCTTCTCCTGTCTCTCTTCCTTCCTTCTCTCTCTCCACCCCCCCATCCGTCTTTTCCTTCCCTCTCTTCCCTTTGACAGACACAGACAGTTACTCATCCTCTGTCTGAGCTCACAGCGTTTTATCCTGGACTTAGATGTTTGACAAGTGTCCAGAGCCGTTCTCATTACAGCACAAACTCCATGAGAAAACCACTGCCCTTCTGACCAGTTATTGATTTACAGGGGTTTACGCTCGTCTTAAATAGTTCTATCCTGGGACATTGCTATTGACATGAAAGTGTGTTCATTTTTAGACATTCCGTGACCTTGAAACGTAAAGATTCAGAAGGATTGAAAGAAAAGTTTACTTGTTTTGAAAGGATATGTTGCAGCTGGCTTGCAATAGGCAATATGCCGCACGCTATAGAGAATAACCTGTTTATGATGGTGTTTTGGTCACTTTAAGAGAAAAAGTGCTGGAATTTGCTTTTAATTGCTTTTTAGTTATGATTTGTTACACTTGTGCATGTTATTTAAAATGTTCACTGTAAACTGCTTCTTTGCAAATCAGTGCCTGCAGCTATATTATTATGGTCTATTTCTTAAGATAAGGTAAGATAAGATCACCTTTATTTGTCCCACAATGGGGAAATTCCACTGTTGCAACAAAGGGCAGAAACCGATTATGCACAGTATAATAATACAAACAGATAACTCAGAAAAAAAGAAAACTCTTATAATCTTAATAATAATAATAAAAATAATAATAATAATAATAATAATAATAATAATAATAATAATAATAATAACACTCTTATTTACAGCTGTCATATGGACAGAAAATATTGCACCAGGGATGACTGACATTGTGTCACATTATTGCACAGGAGTATAACAGTATTGCACAGGAGTATAACAGTATTGCACAGGAGTATAACAGTATTCCGCAGGATTATGACAGTATTGCACAGGACTATGACAGCTGAATGACACGTTCAGGACTAACAGTGTTTGTTGTTAAGTCTGACAGCAGCAGAAGGAAAGACCTGTGAAACCTCTCCTTCACACAGCGAGGGGGGGATCAGTCTGTCACTCAAGCTGCTCTCCAGAGTGTCCTGCAGGGGGCGAGACTCATGGTCCAGCATAGACGTGAGTTTAGCCAGGACCCTTCTGTCCCCCACCTCCTGCTCCAAGACTTTGTCCAGCTTCTTCATGGCAATATATATCTTTGAATCTTTGAACATTGATTTAAAACTGCTTAATAAAATAAATGGGATCAAAGCTATTAAAAACAGCAGACTTGAGAGGACTCGCACCCTCTTGTTTGCATCTCACCACATACTAAGCAGCGGTGGAAAAAGTAGGATTTTTCTTTTTTTAACTACCATAAAAACCCTTTTTTAATTATAATTTTTGGACTAATCACAAGTGGGTGGACAGAGACGAGGGAGCGGATACTGAAGCCTCAAATGCTGGACATTACAGGATTCATGAATAAGATGAAGTTAATGATGAAGAAGAAACATAACACTGTCAAACGCTCATGACATTAGTTCTTTCATGTCTCATTTGATATCAGACTATGGAATATTCCAGGCAATGCAATGGCATGTAGTCAAGCACGTAAACCAGGAACCGTACACAGTGCTTGACTGATGCTACTAAATGTCAGAGCTTTATGGGGTTTTCTGGAGTAAAGTGTTCTGCTCGTCTCCACCTCAGTCTTTGATGATAATCTAATTGACTGTGACATGATGCAGCTAATGCTGTCCTTCAGGCCAAGCTCCATCTCCAGCCTCTGATCCAGGATCCAGTCATTTGTGCCTGACTAAATACTTGTTCCCTGGGGTCTCTGTATCTGCATCATCTCTCCCCCTCTCTCATATCCAGTGCTATTTACACATCTCTCTCTTCTCTATCTCTCCTGCGTGTCTCCTCTTCAAATGTTCCTTCTCTCTCTTCTCTCCTATTTATTTCTCTAATGTGTCTAATTCTCCATCTCTCCCCAGCTTTACAGACTTTCTCCTCTTTTCTCTCTTCTCCCCACTCCTCTTCCCTCTCCTATTCCCTCTCCTCTCCATAAAACCTACAGGAGATGTTCCAAAGTTCATATAAATGATAAATACTCTTGATTTTTGTCGTCTGGCCCGCTCCACTCTCCTGCTCGCTCACTCCATCACATGTGGAAACGAGGCCGCTCCAGCGCAGCCCCACCGGAGTCCTTCGGCAATTAGGCAAGTGCCAGAAAAACACATTAATCTGGCTATTATATCTCGCCTTGTTCATTTATGTTTGGGGTTGGAGTTGCGCGCTCATTAATTGGCTGTGTTGGATGACACACAGTGAAATTACATTTGCATAGATCATTTTTAAATTGCCACCCGACATCCAGCTGGGATCGACGCTGAGAAGAAGCTCGTCCTCGATGCTTGCGTTTGATTGAGGTTTGTGGTTATATTTACAGAGAAGTACCCAGGAACCATCTCTATAGGCCTGGGTACTGTGCAACAAGAACTAGGTGGTGGTCGGGCTGTCTACAGTCCAGTTTTGTTTGATTTAAAGACAGATTTACTCACTTTTTTGACAGACTTTTCCTTCGTCCTTATTTCGAACTATTTATATCATTACCTGCACTTTGGCCAATGTATTCTTTATTTTTTTTGGCCCGGCCAGCCAAGACAACACGCTTTTCCACGACTTTACAAAGACGTTATGGTGTGGAAACGTCTCCTGTCTGGGGCGTGATTGATAGACGGACTGAGCAATCGGAGAAGCACAATCGGAGAAAGGGCACGGCGGTTTACGAGTAAAACTAAATAAATAGCAGAGGACAGAGAAACGGCGCTGATTTGTACAAAATCGACAAGCAAAACACTGAAATCTGTGCATCCGAGGTAAAAGACGTTAGAGATTTTGCCGGGATGATACGGGAATATTCAAGCGGACACATTCAAGAGGCACGTGGTCGTAATGTGCAACGTAAAACTGTGAATAATGACAATACTAAAAAATATAGAGTGTGTTAACGTAAGCGTCTACAGAAGGACGGCTGTTTGACTCAACTTTATGGTCTGGTTCCAGAAACCGCCTACATTTGAACAGAAAGTAGCAAGGACTGACTCGCCAGGGCAAGGGTTTGGTTTCAGCACATATGCGGGACCCAACTCGCTCCCCGCTTCTTACTGTCACACTATGGACGAAAACATCAAAACACACGCCCACACAACTCTAGTCTTATCCCGGTTTAGATCTGTGTGGGACTCTTAAAGGCAAACGTTTTACTGTTCTAGAGGATTTTTTCAGTCATGATTGTGCATTTACTGTAGTTGTTTACTAGTTTAATCCTTGATTCGATTCCTGATCAAGTCCCAGTTTCATCCTTGGCTTTAGACTAGGATTTGTTCTGGTTGTGTTTCTCTTGACATGAACTGGCCACGATTTTGGTTTGGTTTGTTGTGTTAGGGCCTTTTTGAGCTGGATCAATCCTGATTTGGATCCATACATATTTTATCTCTAATTAGGAGCTAGTAAATCTTAAAAATAAAGAAGAAAACAATCTAAATGATAATAATAATAATAATAATAATAATAATAATAATAATAATAATAATATAGGTTATTTTAAGTGGAAAATATTTAAATTACTAGCGCTGTGGACCTTGTAGTTTAAGTCAGTGGAGTCTAAAGTTTGTATTAGTTGAGTGAGTGTCGTTTTATTGGTATTTTAAGGATTTGAATAGACCACAGGAGAAAGGAGAAGACTGTGGGTGAATGAATGTTGCGTTTATTCCTCCTTTTTAAATACAATGTTTAGTGGAAATGTCCTATAAATATTTGTTATTGCGTGAAATCCTGTGATCTTGTGGTCTTGCCAATTTAGTTTGGGTTCAGATACAGGATCATAGAGATACTTAAAGTGCATGTGACAAGTTCTCATGTTTTTCTAATTATTACTTTGTTTGGTGGTGATTGTACCTGTGGCAAATATTTATCATAGATTTACATCAGTTAAGTGGCAGTTTGTCAAGAGAAATTAAAAAAATAAAAGTCACAGACAGTAGTGCCGAGTTCTAAATCAGAATCCCTCTGTGATGTCATCAATAAGCGACTTTACATTGAAAATGCAGTTTAAACTATAATTTATCAAAAATAATCAGGAATTACTGTTTGTCAAATCATAACTATAGTGTAGTTTATATGGATTTCGGTCCTTGTTTACAGTCTGGTTGCTCGGTAACATTTGTGGAATCACCTCTACCCGTGTCACGCCTGCCGCTCACGTCCAACCAGGAAGTAACATTTTAAAACGGCAAAAATGTTTTAGTTTGTTCACAACGTTTTAATGAAATGTGTCGATTGCACTTTAATAAGTCTGTCAGTTTTTGCCCGCCTCCTTTTAATCAACTAATCATCGCTTGTCGACCTTAAAAATCAGTTTGTTTCATGTATCCGATCCTTTCCCAATCCCCCCCCCCTACCATCTCCTTTTCATTCTCCTCCTGTTTTCTGGAGGTGACAGACCTTCTACACCTGTTAGGCCCGGGCTGCTCTGCTCTACATTCCGCTTTGAGCTTCGCACCGCTGCAGCCGTCGCGTCCACACATCTGTAAATTGGCCTGAACTCGACAGACCAGGACGGGCAGATAATAGGGGGGACTTCTGGTCGTCATGGGGGAGGGCAGAGTCTAAGCGGGAGGAACGGGGCCAGGCAAAAAAAGGACTCTGGATAGGTTTTTTTATTTATTTTTTTTCTAAATTGATTCGTCTATTTCCATTCTGCCGCCTTTACGCCACGGGATTGAGAATGAATGGGTGCCGGGGTCTCGGTTGTCCTGGATGTAGCGGGTTAGGCCCGAGGAGAGATTGTACGGCGCCTGTGGGTGTGAGCGAGGCTGAAGTGAAATGGATGGCATGGGCTCGCCTCTTTTCAGAGCTCCAGACTGGATTTATTTAGTCAATATATATTTTATTCATGTTTTATTCCAGCTCGATTTTGTACCCTTCACTGATTTAAGATTTGGTTCAAAGCAGAAATATGTGACTTTGCCGTTGTGTTGGGTGGTCCGCTATCTGCATTTTCCCATGTACATAAAAAAAATGTTTTGCCTGGAATGTTCCACAGTATGGCATTAAACATGTGTTCAATCACAACCGTTTTTATTGATAGAAAATACAACCATCATCAAACATCTATGCAGGGAACAAAATACCCTGTTACTTAGATAATAAAATGAATGAATGAATGAAATGAAAGGGCAAAATATCCTGTTGTTTAAACATGATCTGAACTTCATGTGATTTGTATTCATTTTTCAGTTCATTTTTCAGTCTTCACTCAAATGTTAATGCTGCTGAAGTGGTTTTATTTAAGCATATTTCACAAATCTAATCGCAATCACAATACTGAATATAGATTAGATGGTTTTTCTTTCAAAATCGTGCAGCCCTAATACCAGTTAACGTCTGTTTTTGAAATGCAAACATAATTATAATCAAGACATAAAACAAAGCAACAACTATTATAACCTCCAATCTTTAGAAAGGCATATAAATCAGAACTATACATAAAGTATATAAATGCATTAATAATCTGGACAGCCAATCTACTTATTATATTCAAAAATAGAGAACGATTTTGTTTTGACTGATGAAGAATGGGAAAATATATGTACCTCACGATGGAGGACCACAAAATCACACTTTAAAAAAAAAAATATATATATAACACCATGCCAAAGTGTTCATTATTCACAGGGAGGGGCTAAATGTAGGCGGAACCAGGATGCTCACTATTATTGTATGTTTTGGGACGGTCCTGTTGCTCAAAACTATTGGACTGAAATAACCAAAGCACTGCAGACTGTTTTTGACTGTTTGACCACCATCCCACCCAACTTCAGAACTATGTATTTAGGCCTCAAAACCCCTTCCATGGACAACATAAATGGATACCTGTGGACCATACTCTTGGCGGCAGGGAAAAGGGCCACGATTTTGGGTTTGATGTGTCGTGATGTTTTTTGTGGATGTCCTGTGTTACCTTTGTTCATTTTGCTTTGTCAGTTGCTCTCTGTTCTTGTTTATAGTTTTTGTTTTTGGTTTTTTTTGTTTTTTAATATGACAATCCTTCAAAAGTTCTGTTTGCGTGACACGGGAGTTTACCCTCGTCTGTTGCGTCAGTCCGCACAGCCTGTGTCCGCACGTCTGCTCCTCGACATGAAAGCCGCGGCGCACCTTCAGAGGCCCGCGGCAGATGCTATCGGTGACACGCCTCGCCTCCGCCCCGCGATGACGCCCCGCCGTATCGGGCCATCTGCAGCCTGATTACGCGAGCTCATATCGGGCCGACGGGAGGCTAATTCCCTCTGACCTTTCCCTGCTTTTGATTAGAACCAGAGATCGCACGAGGGCCGTGTAATTAATCACAACTAAATCTGAATGCAACTTAATCCGCTCCATTTATCAAAGTAAAGTATAGCATTATAATATACTATGGAGAGTGATCAAAGGAGTATTGCAGGTTGGATACAATTTCTACTAAGATCATGTAAGTAATACTGTTTTGATTTTGATGCTCTTATTTTATTTATACTGTATTATTTGTTATTTTGTGCTGCACCATGTAGCCGAAGCAAAGTCCTCGTGACGCAGACAATAAAACTTTTTTCCTGATTCAACTATTGCTACAACCTTTTCCACAGACAATACTATTACTCTAGAACAAGGATTGTGTAATAAATCACTTCTAAATGTGAAATGAAACTTAATTCGCTCCATTTATCATCAGAGTGCTGCGGAATATAATAATTGATTAGTGTTGCTGTTGCTCATGCCATGTTGCCGTCGTACGCCGTGGAGAGGTACAGGTTGGACTACACTTAAACGTAATCTTATTTAAGATTTTACCAACCATTTTTGCCTATTTTTCTTCAGTTTGACAGTTTTGGTGAAGTTAATAATGTTACTTCCTGGTTGGACATGAGCAAATGTGACGTAAGGCAACTGTTACCTAGCAACCGTGTTGTAAACAAGGACCAAAATCCACATGAATGACCCGATAGTCACGATTTGGCACATTAAACCCGGTAACACCTTTGTTTTGTTAAATGATTGTTTAAAGTGTCAGAAAATTGTGTCCGTCACGTGTGAATTGTCCCATTTTTGCGTTTTTGATCAAGTGTCGCCTGTTGATGACATCACAGAGGGAGTCCGCTTATTAACTCCCAGTCTATTCAAACTTTTTTTTTTCTTCACAAAATGCTACTTGACTGATTTAAAACTATGATAAATATTTACCACAGGTTCTGACCCACCAAACAAAGTCGTAAATAGAAAAACATGTCATGTGCACTTTAAGTATTTAAGTATTTTTGTCCAAACAAAAGAAAAGAAAACTACAGCAACTATTATACAGCAATTGCAAGTGAAAATTTCAATTGCAAAAATATATATCTCACTTCTGAAAAATTGTCAAAAAAGTATGTTTCTTATCATCTAACACGGACATCAGCAATGGAAATAATGTGGAGTTATGTCAAGGAGGGCTGGAATAATGTTTTAATTGCACTAAAATACACGTGTCTTTTGAAAACGCCGCACGCGTAAAACTGCAAGACAACGCTGACTTTTTGAGATGCCACTTATCTGTAGTCGCAAGTGAACTTTTTACTGCAACTACCACTACTACGGCTACAACTTCGACCCCCCTCTGCTGTTACTGTGTGTAATTGGAACCAGTGATCGCACGAAGCCCAAGTAATTAATCACAACAAAATGTGAAATGAAACTTAATCTGGATCATTTATCAGCTGAGAACTGCAGAGTGTAGCATCGGATCGCATTAAACCCTGGCAAATAAAATCCACCCAGTTTTATTAAGTACTTTAAAGTCGTGGCGGTAAATGTTATATTAATAGTAGTGGTATACAGCAGTACTACTAATACAACTCACTAGTAAATGTTAAGTACTTGTTACGGCTTCACAATAATGAAAAGTATTGCAATACGGCTGCTAATATTGCAATATTTGAATACGACACAATAATTTACAGACTAAATCCAATCAACATCAAGCAAATTAGGAAAATCCGGTATATATTTATGTCAGATGAAGGAATATATAATGTGATATATTGATTATTTTTGCGATACTTGTATTCCTATATGAAATAAGTTTGAATATTGTACTAAAACTAAGTCTAAACCAGGATTAAACTGCAAAAATACACTAAAATCTCTTTGAATAACCAGCCCTATGTATCTGAATAGTTTTCCCAAATATGTTTAAAAATGCAGAGTTTAAAATGAAGGGAAAATATGTATTCCTAATTCATGAGTCTGCTCGGTGGGTGTGACAGCTAATAAACCTTCGGTGGGACATTTGGGCTTGGTCTCTTAGCCCTCCATGTAATTGTAACAGGATCATTAAGTTATTTTATTAATTGTTTGTCCTCGAGTTGAACAGAACAGCTTCTTTTTGGTGTGCAAGGAGGTGAGATGTAAAATGCCACAGTCACGCTGCAAATTAAAGTCTTTCCTTAATGGGATCATTTATCAGTTACAAAGATATTCATCGTGATGATTATTCAAATCAAGCATTTCTCAGAAACGGCGCACTTCTTCAACCCCGTTTTAAAAGTCAGATGGTAGTCTGTTTACCACAATTATTCCTCGTCATCAGTCTCGCTGCTAAAATATGATATAAAGTTGATTTGTTTGCGTAAAATGTCCAACGCGACCTAAAAACCTTATTTTCTCTCAACTTTGGCAACTTTATGTTAAGTAATATAACCAGATTTATTTTGTTTTATCAGATTTTTCCCAAATTATAATTCCTTTTTCTTTTTATATGTATTTCTCTTCATAAAATATCAGCATTTGTTTAAACTTTCTCTATTTAAATGTCAGCATTATAACACTTTGCGACATGTCCTCTGAATAAAATCCTCATCATTCTAGTCTCATATTTACCAGGAGTGCTACTATTCCTCCAGGGAACTGTATATTTTAAACGCATGAACACGACCTCCCAAAATACAGCAGATTTTGTCACCTCTATTTTAAAAAGCGTCCCAAAAACCAGCCGGGAATCTCTCCTCCATTACGAACACAAATGGCTCCTCTACCTGTCAGTGCGCTTCTCGGTTGCTGTGGTGATCTGCGGGGCCCGGCTGGCAGGTTGACTGGCAGCGCGGCCCGATCATCTGCACCATTTCAAACTTAATTAACCCACGCCGGTGCCAGGTGTCGAAGCGTCCCGGCGCCTGTCAGCTCCGGAGGGTGTGCAGAGGTGACGGCGGCAGGGGCGGCAGGGGCAGGCGTGGGTCAGAAAATGAGACTGTACTGCTCATCGTCCTGGTAACGTGAGGTTCATCGCGATGGTTCTGTCTCAGTTTTCACAATAACAAAGGTGTAACTTCTCTTTGTGGGGTCTTCTGACAAAAAAATATTGACTGGACAATATATTTTGCGGTTCAATATGTATCGTGTACTTCTTCTTTGCTAGTCGGGAGAATACTTGTTGATTTTAGCCCAATTAACTAACTAATTACCTTCATTCTGCTGTTTTATTTGTTGCTCTTGCCTTTTAAATAATGCATATTTAAGAATGCTTTACTGAGGTTTTTCTGCTTCATGGTTTGTCTCAGTGGTCTAAAGTACTTGTCATTGTTTATTGTGATGTTTTCTCCAGCAATAAAGACTTAAGTGACAGTTTGTAAAAAAGACAACATGATGCGCAGATGAGTGGTCCGCCGCCCCCCCTTAAAGAACTCTTCGTGGTTGGGTTTTCAGAAGTTTTGGAGATGTTTCTGAAAGTGTGTGTTTTGTTCCGTACGTACGCTTTTTAAGTAAGAATTCCATGTAAAGTTTTATAAAAGAGACCCCGGGACGGTGAGGGGGGCGAGTCCGCTCACAGTAAGAATGCGTGTTTTATGGGTTTTTTAATAGTTAGAATAGTCTAGACGGATGAATCTTTTTGTCTGCTTATGGATAAATGGAGCTCCAAAACAAAAACAGACCAAATACAGTTCAATTGCGACACGTGCACAATACCAACTACAGACGGTTACCATGCAAACTATTTTACAAGTATTACTGGTAGTCTTTCACAAGTTTTAGTCTAGAGTGTATTTTTCTTTGCCAACACTGTGTGACACATTTCCTTCATGACAAAATAAAGTATCTTGAATAGCTTGTGTGGAACCTGAAGTAATTGTACAGCTTTTGCATAGTGTGTGACATATAAACGCATACGCACTCTTTCTTTCTCCCACGCTCGCCTCAGTCCTTGTAGTCTCCGTAATTGGCTCCGACTGCTTTTCCATAACGGAACCATGAAGGAGCACGCCACCTTTTTTTTGAACAAAGGACTGATGTAGAATTATTCAAGCCTATTTTTCAAGTTCCAGATCTCTGCAATGAAATTCCTCCAAGTTCTCTCCTCTTCACAGCCGCCAAACCAGAGAGCTTGTTAGCACCTTCTTATGTTCCAGCTTACTTAATTTACAAATCCAGTGTGTTTTTGCTAAAGCGAGCACAACTCTCGGCCTTGAATATAAGGACATCCAGCTAACAAGAAAAACAAAGGGATCGACACACTTTCTCTGGACCAACTCAAACTGTCTGCAGTCCGTCTGAGGATGGCTCTGCACTATACCAGGACTCATACGTCCCATCATCGAAGCACTTTCATAGTCACGTTTCCATTGTCACAGTTCTGATTTTAAAACATTGTGAACGAATAATTGTGTTTCTTGATGTGATGTCAAGTTGAGCCAAATTTAGCAAGAAGTGGTGTTAATTATACTTCAGTTCATTCTATGTTTAAACCATGACGTAAGCCAGACGAAGGCAGTGCGAAATCGAGGCTAAACAAGGACTACACCCAGGCTAAACCAGGACTAAGCTAAACCCTGGCTAAACCCTGGCTAAACCCTGGCTATACCCTGGCTATACCCTGGCTATACCCTGGCTAAACCAGGGCTAAACCAGGGCTAAACCCTGGCTAAATTATGACGAATATAATACCAGATCGGAATTAATTCTTTTAAAAAAAGGAATAAGCGTAAGCGTAACATAATAAAACAGAATTTAATCAGGTTTTAACTTAAACCCAGACTAAAGAGGGGCTTAAATGTAGAATAAAAGCACACTAAACCAGATCTAAACCATCTAAACCAGTTCTAATCCATGAATAAACCTATGCTAAACCATGTCTATGAAACCAGATCTAAACCGGCTCTAAACCCCACATTTACCACTCACTGCACAGCAGGCAGTGTCTCTGGTTCAGACTGGAGCTGTACCACCCTGTTGGACCCCTCCTCCTCCTCCTCCTTTTCTTCACCCCTGAGGTTTAAAAATACCCGCTCTCCCGGCTGTTTCCCAGGCGCGGCAGTGGGCCAGGCTCTGATTGATTGGTGACGACGATCTCTCTTTCTCAGTTTGTTGTTCCTCCAGTCCTTCTTTCCTTTTTATGGCATTTCTTGGAGCCCAATGGGGAAAAAACCTCCCTTCATTTCTGAACCTTTGGATGCTGGCAGGAGTTTGTTTAGAACATTCTTGAGATACATCTTAATTGGTCTTTTTCAAACATTTTAATACACAGATTGTTTACCTGGCAGCTAAATGAGAAAACATTGATCTCTTATATAATATAATTATTATACGTTTTAATGTGCAGTTTGGGGTAGTTAGATTATGCAATAGCTCGTAATTGCCTACATTGATTTGTTTTTGCCTGGCCAGCGAAGACTTTTACAATACTGCACAAAGAACTTTCTTCACAACATACTTCATACAATACAATACTTCACAACGATTTGTCTGAAAAATAATGTTTCTATTTAGTTCTTAATGAAACAAGAACATTTGAGAGTATTTGTGAGAGACATGCTAATGAGCAGCTGGGCTTGGATGGAGCGTCCTCAAATCCATGGGGGTCTTATTGCTCTATGATCTGGTTGCAGACCCTCATGCATTCAAACAACTGTGCTCTCTGAAAACCTTAAACCCACCTTAAACCAACCGTTTAATATTGCCTTACATGGTTGAACCGCCACCTCTCGTCCTGGTTTAGTCCAGAATGACTGATAAGAGCACAGTATTATTAATGAAATCGTTTTTGTTGTGCGCGTTGCTCTTTCTCCTTAGTCCTGAAATGGTCTTGGTTAAAGTCAAAGTTGAGTTATCACCACCAAACAACAGTTAAATCCTTAAATACTTTGTTTAGTTCCATTCCTCTAAATGACCAGCTTTAGGAAATCCAACTTTTTAATAAACTAAAGTTAACTTCACATGCAAGTCTGTTTTTGACCACTGAATAATCGCAAATCAATGAGTTGGAGAAGCTAAAAAGTGTTATAAGTTCATGTTGAGGCTGTGTTTAGTTTCACTGTGTTAATTTAGAACTGGTTTGCTTCCAATTTACCCAGCGCGAACCAGATCTGGTCGTTTCTCTTCTTGTTAATTCTGTGTTTTGTACCACCTATATCACCTTTTAACCATCGTCTGCTTACCTTATGTTCACCAAACACAAGTGAGAATTTTCTGACCACTTTGGAGGTGCAATCTAGCTCTATTTTCGGCACAAATGGCTTCCTACATCTCCGGTAACACTCCAGTTTCTCGCCCAATCAGGTCTAAGTGAGTGCGGCGGGCTCTCGAGCAGGTTCGCTGATTAGTGCTGGGGAAGAGTGGGTTTGACCTTTCCCTCCCGCTGTCTGTTCTGGCGCGGTTCAGAAGAGTCCGCGCATGTGAGGCCAGGCCCGGACGTCCTCCGCGTCAAATGGCAGCGACTTCACTGGGAGGGGGCGCGTACACAAAGATGGAGGGGGCAGGATCGGGTCAAAGCAAAACGACAACTGAATCAGGACTAAATCACATTGGAACCGGACATTTGACCCATCCTTCAATGCCGCTGGGGTGACTTGCATAAATGGTGTGGATGGGCGTAAGCTATGAGCAAGCAAATACGTTTTTGTGGTGAGAATTGGATCGTTTATTCATTGTCAGTGGTCATATATGGAGACGATTGTGCGTTTGGGATTAAATGGACATTCAAAAGACGATTCGAAAGATGAAAATGACAAATAAATTAAGATAAAATAGATAATGCAAACATAAAAATGCGAAACCTCGTCCAGTTTAGTGAAGCGGTGGTTTCGTTAGCATTGAGGACACGGCGTTCAGCATGTTACAAGAAGGAGTGAAATGAAATCCCACTTGTCACTACTCTAGAGCAGGGCTATTCAACATCAGGCCCGGGGGCCAAATCAGGCCCTCCAAGCTATTTAATCCGGCCCACAACCCATCTTCCAAATATTGAAAACATCAAATAAAAATCTTCTTTACTGGTTTGGTCTTTGGTTTAGTCCTTGTTTGATTCAGGAGTAGTCCTGGTTCAGACCTGGTTGGTACTAGTCTAGTCCTAGTTTAATTCTTGCTCAGTTCTTTATTTTTTTTTTAATGTTATTTCTCACAAAAAAACTAATTTAGCAGTAGTTATTTTATTGTATTACTAAATTTGTTGAAATTCTGCGTCCCAAAATGTTGTTACAGTGTAGTGCACCTCCGGCCCAAAGACCTTGGCCCTTGGGAAAATAAAGTTGAATAGCTCTGCTCTAGAGTCTTGTACGGTTTCAAACATTCACACTTGAATCTTGTCACTTTTCCTGACAAAATGCCACGGCCGTGAAAAGTACGTCTTGGCTTTTGACCGAACCTGACTTTTGACCCAACCTTCTTAAAAGTGTCATTCTGGTTACTCTTCTTGTATCCGTATATTCTGCTCAATGATGTCGGTGTCATGGACAAAGATAACCCACCTGTCTTGAGCGCTGCCACGGCCTCTGAACCCCACATTCCGCTTCGACGACATCCCCGTTGTAATCGTATATCTACCCATTACGGCGTTTCCATATCTCCTCCCATACACTTTCCCCTCATTAGCGCACCTTCGCCTGCGGGACGTCCTGCCGGAGTTCAGGTTTTAATCCTTTAAGAGCTCCTTCTGCCGGGGGCCCGTTCAGATCAGCGCAGCGCCGCGGAGATCTGGATGATGGTGTTTGTTTAGCCATTAGCGCAGGTCATCTTTAGTCTCTGCCCCCGCGCGCCGCCCAGCTCTGATACATGATGGATGAGGACGGCTGAGTGGTTTAGAAAGAGGATTTAGCCGGCCGCTGAGTAGCTCTAAGTCGCACGTAGTAACTCTAGAAGTAGTAGAAGCAGTGTAAGTAGTATTAGTGGTGGAGGCAGCAGCAGTAGTAGTAGTAGTAGTAGTAGTGAAAGTTGTTCATTGTTGTAACAGATGTTGGATTATTGTCATCAGCAGTTGTATTATTAACCTTTTGCTACCACGTTCTGCCTCCCAGCACATTTAGTCCCACCAGTCGAGTGCTATGTATATACTCCTCTTAAACGTTGCTTATTCTGCTGTAATGTCAGCCACATTTTTCATTCACCTCTGTTTAGACATGAAGGCCCTCAGCGTACGATCAGCAACTGTCGAAGTGCAGTGCAGAAAAGGGGGTTTTAGGGCGTTTGAGCGGCGAACACGCACAGGCCGACGTGTGGTGTGTTTGTGTGTGTGTGTGCTTGACCAAAGGCTTTCATAGAACAACAATTTGTACAAGAGGACAATCTGGCTGCAAAAAAAAAAAAAAGATATGTGAAGCTCTTATTGTTCAATACGATCCACATCTGAGCAGGTTGAGGTCGGTGCGGGAGAGCATTTTTTTTTCGTGTAGTTACGCACGTTCACGGTCTTTGTGCTTTGCTCATCGGACCGTTCTGCCCTCGTTACCTCCATAATGAATACCGTGATTTTAGCGCATGGATCGGACGACGGAAAAGGTGAACAATGACCCGCGAGGCTGACGCTCACGGCGCGTACGTCTTGCGCACGTGCCGCCGACTGCTTTGCCTCCAAGAAACCGTAATCGGGGGCCAAAGCGAAAAAGCACACTTTTGGAGTTGACGTCACGATTCCAGACAAACCAGCCAGTGTAGAAACGAACTCCCAGAACCTCCCAGACATCTTCATCTAAATGTTAATGCTTTGTAAAGCTAGAAATGATGTGTGAAAAGCTAGAGAATGCTACAGATGGTTTAGAAATTGGAATGGAAATGCCCGTTGTTTTGTCCTGTATTTCTCTCACGAGTTGGAAATCCGCCCACATCAGTGCCGCCGCTTTGTCCGTTTTTACCTTTGGCTCGCTCGCTTTCCCACTGTGCCGTGAACGCGTCTGAACATGGTCGATGGTCGCTTAATGAAAGTCGAACCACACATCCACGGCACATGAAACCACGACGCCGGCGAGGGCGAAGGGAGCGTGACTTTTGACCGATCTATTTGTAGTCAGTGTGGAAAGCGCGATTATACCGTTTTGATGATGTTTTATTATGTTCACGCAGGCCTCCTTCTGTCGTGTTTTTCTTTTCGTGCGATTTTGTATTTTCAAATTTGTCCAGAAGAATAACGTATGCTCCTTATGCGCTTCGATGATCGCCGCTTGCACGATACGGCAAGTCTTGTCCTTTTGGAACTGAATGATGTTCCACCACTTCCTGAGGCTGTTGTGGACAAACGATTCCACTTGTGGCACGACATCTTGTCCCATCACGTGTTCGATGTTATTTCTTTGCCTGCAATGTTCCACCGCAGCACGGTAAAAACACATGTACGTACTTTCACATGAGCACAGCTATTAAGTACTTCTATTAACAGTTGTCTTTGTAATTACAACCCATCGCCAGTCTATTTCCTGTGCAAAGAAAAGCACACCTCCGTCTCCCCCCAACGCTATTTGATTTTATGACTTTTTTTTTTCTCTCTATCTAATTTGGCTATTAGCTTTTTAATCTCCACGCATGACCTTTTGTTCCTTTTGCGAGGGCCCGGGCTAATCTCTGGGCCATTACCTGATAGCCGTGAGTCATTTCTAAAGACCAGAGTCTGGATGAGTCTATTTGCCGGTACATGTGTGACGGGAAACTGACGGATACGAGTCGGCGCTTACAGGACTAAGTCTAAATCAAGACCAAGCAAAGGCTGAAATACACAAAAACAGACAGGACTGAGCTGACAGTGCGGGTCTAATTGAGGCCTGTATATTTAAGGTCTAAGGACGTGTTCACACTTGATCTGGAACCAGATTGAGTCCCAATTCAGATTTGGTTTCATCCTGTTCTAGTTCAGATTTAGTTCCAGGTTGAGTCCCAGTTTAGTCCCACTTTTTTAATGCAGTCATAGTGAAAGCACCCTGAAACTGGATTGAACATCAGAACCAAACAAAGACTAAACCAAGACTAAAACACTGTCTGAATCAAGTCTGAATCCAGTCAGAACCAGATCTAATTAGAACTAAACCAGGACTAAGTGAGGCCAATATATATAAGAACTGAAACTGGACTATAAATCAAGACAATGCTCTGACTACAATGGGACCGAAATGTGACTTTAACTGGAACAACCCAAGTCCCAAAGGACCCAACCCAAGGACTAAACCAGTTCTTAACCAGGACAAAAAAAAAAAGGTATTTGGCTTATTTGAGAATTAAATCCACACATAAAAAATCAAGCCCATACACCATTACTGATGCCGGGATGAACTCAGGTCCGAAACCCAGGTCCCGAAACCCAGGTCCCGAAACCCAGGTCCCGAAACCCAGGTCCCGAAACCCAGGTCCCGAAACCCAGGTCCCGAAACCAGGTCCGAAACCCAGGTCCCGAAACCCAGGTCCCAAAACCCAGGTCCCGAAACCCAGGTCCCAAAACCCAGGTCCCGAAACCCAGGTCCCGAAACCCAACTGGGACCAAACAGGACTTAACTTGGATAAGACTAAAGAGAACAAAACCACCCAAACAAGAACTAAACCTGGTCTAAACCAGGTCTAGACCAGGTCTAGACCAGGTCTAGACAGGACCAGGTCTAGACCAGGACTTGACCAGGACTTGACCAGGACTTGACCAGGACGTGACCAGAACTAGACCAGAACTAGACCAGGACTTAACCAGGACTTAACCAGGACTTAACCAGGACTAATAAACCACCTGCACATGAGTTCCACCTTCCTTTAACAGGCAACATTTTGAGGACTTTTCACCATTCAAAAGCTAAGATATGTAGTTTTAAATTGGTAATCGTTATAGCAACAGTCCTAATTTTTCCCTCATTCTGAGCCGCATGGATACCGTGCACTCGGCAGCGCTCGCCCCTCCATTGTGTGACTCAGACGACTGTGACAGACACACACAGAGAACACAAAGGAGCCGCTGGATTCCTGCGGGACGCCTCTCCTCTCTGCCTGCCTCCGTCTCCGTGGCTCGTCCCTGCATTTTCACCCAGGCCATGTTTTGTACGGCAGCACCACTCATGTCATTTCACACAATCAGATATAATGGACTACCTCTGTACAGTCAATTAAGAGGTTAGAGCTGCAGGGAGCCTCGAGCAGGGACTCAGACTTCACTAAAAGGGTGTTTATTGCATTGTTTTGTCTGGTACTTACAGCTACACCATGGAAACTTGGACAGTACAGTTATGTACAGAGGCACTGGTACACAAATCCGATTGCGGTTGCGTGGGCTACTTCATGTCTAGGGCGGAAAGATATGAAGAAAGTATCTAATTGCGACAAAGAGCGATGGTTGTTTTTATTTTGATATATTTATTTCATTCATATCATATAAAATACATTATCATTGACATACAGTTAGACAAAAAATGAATGAAAAGGTGCAGAAAGAAGAGCAATCTTATGTTATCTGCCCCTTTTTCAACTTGTACTTGACACTGATATTTAAAACGCATTACGATAAACATTTGCTATAAAAATGAATACAAAATTACACCGCAAACAGATCTCCTGGTCCTCTCCCTCTCTCAACAACCTCATTTTAGTGTCCATACTTATTTATTATATGGCGCGCACGTCTACAGACAGTGAGAGCGCGGCGACGATGTTGTTTGCCGTTTATGACCGACATTTCGATTGATGTCGGTTTTTTTTTATAGAATAAGAGTGTGTCGACTACACTTTGTTTCTGGGATTGTGCTTGAAAAATACAAAGACACAAACGTAAAAGTCAGCATATAAACAAGCCTCTGACTCCAGTATTAAATGCAGATTCACATTAATCACATCTAATATTATTATTATTATTATTTATTTTTATTATTTATTTATTTATTATTATTATTATTATTATTATTATTATTATTATTATTATTATTATTATTATTATTATTATTATTAAAGTTAAATATGACAATAACACCCAGATAAAAGTTATTTACATTTAAGTCTATTTTTTTGACTATAAATTCAGCTAAAAATACTTCATTTTGCCTCTAAAATTGTCTGTCACTGTTATTGATTTAACCTAATAATCTTGTATTCAGCCGTTACGTCCTTAGGCAAAACACTTCAAAACACCTTCCTTTTTTGCCCAAGTAACATCTCCACGACGACGAGCGCGCGACTCTTTGCCTGCGTCCGAATGTCCACACTATTCCCTACATACGCCATTCTGTAGTGGGGTCCGAATGTCCCTCCTCATGTGAAAAACTAGTGCAATTTCCCACAATGCACCTTGAACTCGACACAACACGACTGAATGAAGCAGAAGAGCTGTTCAAATGCACTGTTGACTCGACAATACGAACAAAAATAAGCCGTTACGCCGCAAAGCTGCTAGCATTAGCTGCTTACCTTAGCTTGAGTCGCCGTCACTGGTAAAAAGTTGAATAATCTAACACATTTGTTGCTTAATGTGAGATCCATGACTTGTACGGGGATTATAGTCCATAAATATGTGCGTGGCAGACGGATTTGACCAATATTTAGTACAGAAATCTATTTTTTATCTGAGTTCGCGAGTCACATGACCCGCGGCGAAGAGAAAGTAGTGAGCTAAGTGTCCCAATCGCTCTGTGATTGAGTGCACAGTAAAGTCTGCTAAATAGTGCAGGACTGTGTAGTGAATGAGGGGGGTCAGGGGGCGACATTCGGGCCGCATCTTTCGACTTTCTGCCCCCTAGTGTCCTTTTTGCTCTCTGCCCGCAGAAATGACAGATTGGCGGCTTCGGAGATCCGCGCGACTATTACTTTACGAAGGCGTGACACCCAAATCGCGTTGAGCGGCGGGCGTCAATGTCAAGAGCGTGTCAAAGCCTCCTCAGCGATGTATAAAAAAAAATAAAAGTGCTGAATATGAAGGATCGCCCGTATGGGGTGAATCCTATTATGTTTTCGGGGCAGGGAGTCTGTTTTTTTTCACATTTATTATCGCTATCCTTCCTTGTATGGTTTTAATGACTTCACGGGGAGCGCTCAAACTGATGCCCGGTCAGCAGATGTGGAAGCGTGGGTCCGTGTTTGATCTAATCGTCTTTCAATACACCGACGCCGTGTTGTCTTTATTTTCACCGCGGGGGTCGAGGTGGTTCTGCTGTGAAATCGACAAGGTTGGTAGTTGTGGTAGTTGTGGTAGTTGTGGTGCCCATCCACACATCAGTATTGTTAGGTGTGAGTTAGCGATGTTGACAAAAAGGATCATCTCGGTGTGTTTTTTCTGTAATTTTCAGATGATAAAGGTAACGAAGCATCAGGAATGTGCTTAAGTGTGTCCGTCAATGTCTTGCTTGAGGTTCAAATATAGCGGAAAACGCGAATGGACCGTAAAATTAACCACAAAAAGAGCAGAAACATCAGCAGAAACATCATTTTACCTCGATTTTTTTTTGAGTAATACACCGTTTAAATGTATATTCTAATTTTGCTCATCTCCAAAACCCAACTGTGAAATTATACTTTGTTTTATAAAGTAATCTCCCACCTCTGATTGAAAGTGAAATTGAGCTTGAATCTGTTTGATGGTCTGTCAGAAATGAGTAATGAGAAAATGGAAAATATATATATATATATATATATATATATATATATATATATAATTCCCTTCTCACCCTCTGCGGCGTGGTCTCATTTCTAAGCTCGCTTATCTATTCACACATGGTTTATTTATAATTCTCCCTCTTCTGTCTACTTCCCTTTGGCGGTTTGCCTTTTCATTTCTCTTAAGCTCCGGTCTCCAGAGGCCTGGAGCTTGAGGGTTCTGTGGCAGTATCTTTGCTGTTCCTCGTACTGCACTTTTCTGGACTGAGATGTCTGTTTTTTTCCAGGGATCTGTTGTAGCCCCTCCTCCAGTTTGGGGGTCCCTTGCCCCCAGTGCTTCCGGTGATCCCACGGGCACCACTTTCGCCTTCCCCTTCACACCCTTCTCCAGCTCTTCTGAGCCCTTGGTATTGTTCCAGTTTCTCGTGTTCCTTTTTCCTGATGTTGTCGTCGCTTGGTATCGGCCACGTCAACCACAAAAGCTCTCCTCTGCTGTTTATCCACCACCACAATGTCTGGTTGGTTTGCCCAATACATTCTGTCAGTCTGTATCTGGAAGTCCACAGGGTCTTGGCTCGGTCATTCTCTACCACTTTTGGAAGGGTGTTTTCCACTTTGACCTTGGGGTTTCCAGTCCATACTCCGCACAGATGTTCCTGTATATATATTCAATTAGGGCTGCATTTGATTAATCGAATAATTTGTAAATAGTCAAAACTTTTACTTTATGAATAAAAACTACGGCATTCTCTAAATCAAATGTCTACAAACACTTTCAGCTTTACATTGATAAAAAATACACTTTATTTGTAATATAAACCTTCAGCCCCCATATTTTAACCTTTATATTGGTTGATAATATATTTAAAAAAGCCTCGATGTACTTAAGAGGCCGTTAATTGCAGCCTTAATATTCAAATTCAATATTGCAATGAATATATTATTAGTATAACTTTATTTTCAAACACAATAACATTATAATTGTGTATATATTCAGTCAAAGTATTTTGTATAAGCTTATTTAGTTAACCCAATTTCTTTTTATTCATGCCTTATTATTATTTATGATGATTTTTTTTTTTTTTTTTTTTTATATATATATTATTAGTGATTATATTGTTGTTTAATGTTGCACCTTATCGACGACACAGAAAGTTCTGATAAAGTGAGTATTTGTTCTCCCACACAAACAAACACACCAAACAAACACACAACAAAACAGAACACACTCCCCATCACTAACTCTTCCTCTCTCTCCTGTCCTCCTTTCTCCTCTTGCCATCCCCTTTCCCCCTCTCTCCCTCCTCTTCTCTCTTCTTCCCCTCTCTCCTGTCACTCCCCTTTCTCCTCTTGCCCATCCCCTCTTCCCTCCTCTCTCCCTCCTCTTCTCTCTTCTCTCCCCTCTCTCTCCTCTCACTCCCCTTTCTCCTCTTGCCATCCCCTTTCCCCTCTCTCCCTCCTCTTCTCCTTCTTTTCTCCCCTCTCTCTCCTCTCACTCCCCTTTCTCCCTCTTGCCATCCCCTTTCCCCTCTCTCCCTCCTCTTCTCCTCTCTTTCTCCCCTCTCTCCTCCTCTCACTCCCCTTTCTCACTCTTGCCATCCCCTTTCCCCTCTCTCCTCCTCTTCTCTCTTTTTCGTCCCCTCTCTCTCCTCTCACTCCCCTTTCTCCTCTTTGCCATCTCCCTTTCCCCCTCTCTCTCCCTCCCTCTTCTTCTTCTTTCTCCCCTCTTCTCTCACTTCTCCTCTATCCATCGTCCTTTGCTCTGCTCTCTCTTGCCTTTCCCCCTTCTTCCCCTCTTTCAATCCTCCTCTTCTCCTCTTCTCTCCCCTCTCTCCTGTCACTCCACTTTCTCCTCTGCTGCCAATCCCCTTTCCCCCTCCTCTCCCTCCTCTTCTCTCTTTTCTCCCTCTCTCTCCTCTCACTCCCCTTTCTCCTCTTGTGCCATCCCCTTTCCCCTCTCTCCCTCCTCTTCTCTCTTTTCTCCCCTCTCTCTCCACTCACTCTCTGTCCTCTCTATACCACCACTTCTACCCTCATTCTCGCATCCCTTATTTTCTGTCGCTCCTCTATTCATTTTTTTTCTCTTTCTGTCTCCTATCTCCATTCTTTTTCTCCACTTATTCCGTGCTCACTCGTCTTCTGACCCTCTTTCTCTTCGCAACTTATTGTCTCTCCTTCCCATCCTTTCATATTCCCTGCCCCTTTTCTCTTGACCTTCTCTTCCTCCTCTCCTAATCCTCCCGTTGTCAGTCTCTCGCTCCCTGCTCTCTTCTCTCCCATTCTCCTCCGTCCATTCCTCTCTTCCCCCAGCTCTCTCTCTCTCTAATCTCTCTCTCGCATACCTTTCTCCTCCCTCTATCCGTCTCGGTTCATCATCTCCTGAGTCGTTCTCTGCACACCTCACTCGTTTCTGCACCTTCCCCATCCTCTCTTCCTTTCTTCTCTCTCCCTCTGTCCATCCCTGTATCTCTCTTCTCTCTGCTTATCTCTCGCTCTCTTTCTCCTTTTCTCCCACCTTTCTCTGCACCCCCTCTCACCCATTTGCGTTCCTCTTCTTCTGCACCTACTTCTTTCCCCTCCTTCGTCTCTCCCATGCTTTCTCCCATTCCCTCTCCTTCTCTCTTTTCTCTCTCTCACTCATCTCTCCCATCCTCACTCTTCTCCCTCTCATCCTTCATATCCCTCTCTTCCTCTTCTTGCCTCTTTTTCCTCTCCCTCCCTCTCTCTCTTCTTCCTTTCCCATTCTACTCTTTCTCCCTCTTCATCCTTCCATACTCTCCTTCCCTCTTCTTGCCTCTTCTCTCCCTCCTCTCTCTCTCCCTTTCCCATCCTCACTCTTTCTCCCTCTCATCCTTCCATACTCTTCCCTCTTCTTGCCTCTTCTCTCACTCCTCTCTCTCTCCTTTCCCATCCTCACTCTTTCTCCCTCTCATCCCTCCATACTCTCTTCCCTCTTTCTTGCTCTTTCTCTCCCTCTCTCTCTCTCCTTTTCCCATCCTCCATCTCTTTCTTCCCTCTCACTCATGTTCCAATATCAGTATCTCTCTCCCCTCTCTTCCTCTTCTCTCCTCTCCCTCTCCTCTTTTTCCCATCCTCACTCTTTCCCCAACTTATCCTTCCAATTTCCTTCTCTCTCTCCTACTCTTCTCTCTCTCCTATCACGTCTACTGCTATTACTCGATCCTCTCTCTTTCCTCTCAGACACAACGTACTCTCTCCCCACCACTCTCGTCGCCATCCATCACTGTTTGTTCCTTCCCTCCACCTTTCCGTTCCTTTTCCCTCTTTATCCCCTCTTCCTCTCTTTCTCTCTGTCTCACTCTCTTTTTCGTGTGCTAGTTTACGACATCCACGCTTCCCCTCTCTTTTGTTCCCTCTCTTCCTTCTCCCTGCCACGATGATCCTCCACTCTTCCAGCCAGGCCCGCATCCTGCCACAACATTCTCTCCCCTAGTCATTCTATGTTCGCTCTTGGCACCAGTATAGCGCACTGTTCCATTGTCTTGACTCATCGCCTCTCATCATCGGACTCTTATCTCTTCCTTCACGGATTTGCCCACTACATGTCTTGCAATTAGGCAATGCCAGGCGGTGTGCAGGACCCTCACTAAGAGATTTGATATAACCATTATACCACGCATTCCTCTCCTTCCTCTCCCATTCAAGTACGCACCCTTCGCGTCTTCTCTCGACTCTTTCTTTGTATACCGCTCGTTGCACGTCTCATATCCCCGTGCTTGCATTCTCTCGTTGGCCTTACAGCCTGTCTCCCCTCCCGCCTCCCCCCCTCCCCCCCGGCCTCAGCTGGCACAGGCCTACTCTGCTGATTAAACGTCTCTCTGGCGGAGGTGTGGAGTCCAGGAGCTGAAATCACTGACACTTGTCCTGCACACAAACAGGTGGAGGGCCCCGCGGCTCCCAACGCGCTCTCGTCGTCTCAACAGGACACAGCTGGGGCCCGATACGGCACACGCGGGGGAGATGTGGGGGGGATAATGAAACCTGTGGCGGAGACGGACAACATTCTATGAGAGATGCTTCGTCCTTTAAGAAGAAGAGCCGCAGAGAATCAAACAAGGCGCGTGTTTTGGTTTCACTTTGACCCCGTCGCCGCTCCGATTTGTTTTTGTGTGATTTGTCTCCAATCACCGCATTATCTTAGTGCCAGTTTAGACCTTGTTGAATTTTGATCCGCGGAATTGGTATAGTCATCGCCATGGAGACCAATAGGATGCCACCAGACGCATTTGTTGTCAATAAAGGCGAGAAAAGTTTATTTGTAAAGCACAATTCGCACACTAAGTCGTTCGTAAACAAAAGTGATTTACAGAATAAGAAGGAAAACATGTCTTAATATCACAACATAGAATTATTATAAAAGTAACTTTATAAGAGAAAAGTGCAGGTTAGGGCCAGGCCACAATATATTCGTAAGAAATAATAATCGAGACAATTTTAAAAGCAAAATGATGTATTTTTTGTTCAAGCTATAGCCCAAAAAATAGACCTAAATGTATCTTGCTATTTTGGTCACATTTGACTTTATCTTGTCTTTCATAAAGTTCAATTTCATAAAGCCGGGCACAAACTTGAGAAACGGTCACATGTCAGACCATCTCACTGTCCACGTTCTCGATAATCCCGAATAATCGTTAAATCGTGATGTTTTTTTTCTCTCACAATTATCGTGACTCTGAAATGTGCTATCGTGACATTGTGCGCGATGCCGCTTCACCTTGTCTTGCTTCGTGGCCTAAAAAAAAAAAGCTGCTCTAAAGCTTTCGACGTGTCACAAAATCCATTCATCTGACTCATCCAAAATCCCAGTGTAAGACCAGCTTTGAGTTGTGTAACAATCTACCTGCTTCTTTTCACAATTTGAAAATGTGGCACCTGAGCTTCAAGAGGTCTCAGACGAGGCGTGATGAGATGAGATGATCTGAATTCTTGCTCAGCGGCTCTGGCCTTCGGGGACTGTCATTGTTCTGTCGCTCGTGTTGAGACATGCATTCAAACAGCACTTCATGTTCTCAGGTCTGGCGTGGAGCGCTCAGCGGGTCACACACAGACGAGCCTGTTGGAGGGTGCTGTTTCTAATCAGCGCCGCACCCTAAGGCGCTCCCAGGTTCCCAGTGCACTCTCAGCCATCACTTGTACACACAGACAGAGAGACAGACAGAGAGAGAGAGAGAGGTGTAATGGAGAGAGAGAACAGTGTTGTCATTTAAAAGTAAAAAACAAAAACAAACTCTATTTCTGTACCCATTTTGACACATTTTTTGGACAGTATAATTATAGTTTGAACCCAAAATAATAACATTTTCTTCAATGACTATTTCAATGTGGTCATATAATAGATCTGATCTATTTGTTTATTGTCACGCACAACAAAAACGAGACGCAAATGTACTTATTATTATTTGTTTTGTTTTGAAAGAAAGAAGGCAAATAATGATGCTGATGATCGTTTACGGTCGTACAAAAGGAAGAATAATGAGAAAGAAAAGTGCAGAATGAGTTTTTGCTCATACGAATTGAGTCATTTATTAAGAATACAATGTCTTTCTAGGCTTCGTAAGCGTTTTCATAGGGTGGGGTTTTGAAATAGCTTCTTGAAACACATCTTGTTATGATTCTAGATTTATCATCGATTAGTATCTGGGGATTGTCTTTTTTTTTTTTTTTTGACAAGCCGAGGGGGGGAGAAGGGGAGCGCAGAAAGGGCGGAGCGAGAGAGAACGGTGATATAGAGAGAAATCACAAACGCACGCGGAGCACAATTAAGAAGTCAGGCACCAGACTGACTGCTGGGAAGGAATCTATTCCACACCTTATTGGTTCTAATGATTTCCCTTCAGCTGCATAAACTCCAATGAGCCATGAAGGTATCGTGTAATGTGGTTCAGTCTCCGAGCAGTTCCTCTGGTTTTTTTCGAGGGGGACGCCGGCAGCGGTGGGGGCTGACCTGCTTCGCCCTCCTCTCACAAGATAATCTGCTCTGAATACACTCTCGCAGACACAACTTCCTGACCGGCGGCGACAGGCTAAGTGGAGAACAATGACACCTGTGCAAGCCACGGAGTTGAAAGCGAACTGCGCGGGGAGTCGGGCCGAGGCAAAATCGTGACGGCTTCAAAGACGCGTCCCAAAATGGTGTCGAGTCAAGTTGGAGCTCCAAAAAAACGGCAGCTCTTCTGTGGCGTGACCAGTCTGCAGTGGTCAGTGTCCATCGTTTAGGCTCTTTAGTCCTGGTTTAGACTCTGCTCAGACCTAATTTAGACCTGCAGCTCTTGTGTGGATGTGACCGAGGAAGGATGTCAGCTTATGCCTTTTATCTTTAACATCATTGCTCCTGGTTTGTGGTTCATATCTCTGCCATTACTGGACCTATCCAAAGGAAACAGAAATTGGGACAGAGCTTAAAGTTCTTCTCTGTCGGCACAGATAGACAAACGAGCAGTAATTATGTCACAGTAGCATCGGGAAGGTTAGATACGACACGTTTGTGGTTCAGACGTTTTTTGAGATTTCTTTCCAAAACAGTCACTCTCCTATAAAGTTACACAGGCCTGAGATTATAACGTCGTCAAATTGTAGAGCGAGAAGGCAAACGATGGCACCTGATCTTTTGACATCTTTGTTAACAACAACAACAGGACTCAATAACCATGTTGTTTTCCCTCATCAATTACCCACTCAAAGTATTTGGAGTGATTCCTGCATGTTTGAGGAATCTGTATTCTCTTTGCACTGAAAATCCCTGTTTTCATTGATGCCCGATTCACTGCTCTTTACTTTTATTTGGTGCTTTATTATTCTTAATCTGCGATACACGTAGGATTCAGCAGCGTCCTGTAGCCATCTTGGTGTGAACAAATCCGTTGATTGCTGTTGTAAACTGTTGCTCTTGGTTGGTGGAGCCGAACATGCATAAAACGCAGAGCAAGACTGAGAGAGATACTAACGTTTGACATAGTCCTAATCGTGTAGTCCGGCGTTAATGTCCCAATCCGTCTAAAGTGTGTCAAATTTTCTCAATTTTCTCCCATCGTTATGTCGATCTGTCCTTGTTTGTTGGTTGAGTCCGTGTCATCCATTTCAATTCAGTTCAATATATTTTTGCTACACCCAAAACCACAACAGCAGTGAAAAACAGATTGAACAGTGTTCACCGGAAACCAGCAAATGTCCCAGCATCTTCTGTCCTCAGACCCTCCTTCTCTGCAAGGAAAAACTACAAAACCCTTTCTTTGCGATGGCCTTATTCCCTGCTGCCAGAAGTATGTTTCAAAGGTATCCATTCACATTCACAGTGTCCATGGCAGGAGTTTTGAGGCCCAGCTACATACAGTAGTTCTAAAGTCTGATTGCAGCCATTTTCCAGTGGAAGTTAGCCGACTAGTTTATTTTATTACGTTGCATTTGATCAATAGCCTAATAAAGGACTTTTATTTCAAGTCAGAGTGCCTCAGATCTCCACTTCTTGTTTGATTCCTTGTATTAGATCAATTTTGTGAGCTAACATAATGATCCGTTGACATAAATCATGACTGTTTATCAGACAAATGCATAATACTGCATGTCGAGAAGAGAGAGCCTTAATTGGTCCCTCAGATTACTCCTCCTGCACATTTAACATTTGTGCGTCTTTGTACGAATTCCCCAATGTTCAAAGTCGATCAACGCCTTGTTCACTTTACGCTCACCATGTCCAGCGTTCTGATCCTGCTTGAAATCTTTGAGCCCAACCTCCCGTTCAACTACCAATCAAATCTGCCGCCTCCAAAGCTGCTTCTTCCTTCTCAATGTGAGGCAATTGGACAGGGGGCAACAAGGGGTTAATTCTCAGAAGCTAATCCCTGCAGCGCGGCTATGTAGCGGGCTGAACAGGCGTGATAAGTTTGCACAATACGATGTGACAAAGTAGGTTAGACGCAGTCGCTGTATTTTCCCACACTTTCCATGAAAAGATCGACAGGACGAGCGTTATTGTTCTAGACGACGCGCCCTGGGACACTTTGCAAAAATCCTTTATTTCTTTGCTCGTCTGGTCTACTTTCTGACAAGCCCACGTCCGATTGTAATTTTGTATTATTTTGGTCACTGCAAAATAGTTTTACAAGTGGCAAAGAGAAGGCTGGTAGCAATGGCGACGGCGATCCAATTTCCATATGAACAATTACTCCGGTGTCAGAGCAGGCAGTTCATTTATTTCAATTTGAGTGACTGGGAGAGGGAGCCAGCTCGTCGTATTACGGACACACGAGGGCAGGAGATGGGAACTGGTCCACGGAAGAAGGGCCAAGCGCTCGGGACGAATCCGATCGTTTTTAGAGCCAGGAGCCAGAGCAGCTTGTGAAGGCAACCGTGTTAGGTAGGCGTTTTCTCGTTATCCCTTTTTAAATCGGGTTTAGTCCTGGTTAAAACGGTTTGAGTCCCAGCTTAGTCATGGTGGTTCTGGACTTTGCGGTTTAATCTTGTTCCAATTGAGTGTAAGGGAGGAAAAGTTTCTGAAACAATATCTTAGAATATGCAAAATGTTTTAAAAATACTCTCTACAAAAGTAACCAAGGCTAAACATGGACTGTTTAAGGATTAAACAAGGATTTTGTTCAAGTAAAGCAATATGCAAGATGTTCAAGACTAGATTAACCAGAATAAAGAATAAATAAAAGGCTGTTTTTATTCAAATAAAGCTGGTTTATACTTGGAGTAGTTCCATCCTAGCCTAGGGATAGTTTGAGTTCAGACTTCTCCTACTTTGAGTGATCATTTAGATCTGGTTTAGTCTTAGTTTATATCGAGTCTAGTTCTGTGTTATTCCTTTCAATCTGGTAAAGTTCTGAGTTATCTGTGATCTGGTTTAGTATTTGGGTAATTGAATGTAATACAAATAAAAAATAAAGGGTCTAGGTGTAGTAAATGTCAACTTGAATCATGGTCTTAGTTTAAATGCCGAACAAACCTGCCTTACTCTGGTTTACACCCAATTTAAACAGCTTTTAATCATTTTCAGTCCCATTTTTTTGGCATACTTTCACGCTTGCACACATACCACATTCAAATTGGGATTAAACGTGGACTTAATCTGGAACTAAACCAGCTCCAAACAAGTACTAGAACAGGACCAAGCTCCAAGATGCTGTCCATTTTTCACTCCACTTTAGAACCATTTAGCATTTCCTCTGATATTTCTTTTTGCATAAACGGGTCCCGCTCTACAGCCCCGAATATTCGAACCCACTTTACCTCCGGCCCATGACCCGCTGAGCCCTCCTCCTTGTGCCTCCACAGTGGACATGTGTTTGTCGTGATGAACGATATAGCACTCTTGTCATCCTTTTAGCTTGTACACCTTATCTCATTAGAACGGATGCCTCGTTTTTGAGCTCGTTTACAGTGCTGTCACCGTTGTAAATGCCCCCGCTATCTCCCCTCTTCCAGCTTGACTCTCGCTCATGCACAAGCACACAGACACAGACACGCTTTTCTGTGTGGAGTTTGCGTGTTCTCCCCGTGTCTGCATGGGACTTAATAATATCAGCCTGGCCAGGGACGATAGGTGGAAATTAGCACTTGTGCTACAACATGGTACAATGCATCTCTCCTGTTAAGGTTAATGTATATTGTGCAGTCTCACTGAATGGTCCTAAGGCTGCGCATTTAATTGAATTTTAATCGGGAGCCAATAGATCCGATTGTCAGTGATCAGCTTGGGTCTTTTTAATCAGTAAAAAATGTAAACATGTGACCATTTTGACTATTTTGTTGTATTAAATGGCATTGAATGAAAGTCTTTAATCATGAAATTAAGACTGAAAGCCATATTTATTTGTTGTGTATTTGTTGTATTAAGTCGTGATCGATCAGTACGAGTACAAGTATATCGAAACATTTATAATCCCAATTGTTGTTTTGAAGATTTGCAAAATCACCTTCAAAAAGAGACTGAAACATCTAGTGTAGCCTTCCAAACAATGGTATAAAGCAGGGGTGTCCAAACTTTTTTCACCTGGGGCCGCATTTTGAAATTTATACGGCGCAGAGGGCCACAGACAACCCAACAATGAAGTGAAGCATTCAAAATGTTCCATTTGACATCATTTTGATGGGCCCCCACACCTTTAATAAGACTTGGAACATTAATATTAGGTTGGTATGACATCAAAATGCTTGAATTTGTCCAATTTTACAGTTGTTTGGACCAACTTAGCTGGAAGCCGGAGGGCCAACAAAAATTGGTCTGAGGGCTGCATTTGCCCCCCAGGCCGTAGTTTGGACATGCCTGGTTTGAAGTGCTATTTCTGCACTTTAGGATCCGTTCAAGTTTAGTGCGACGCTTGAACCACAACCAAAACATTTACAGGCACATTTGAGCCCATTCTTGTTTGGATTGTGCATGTCTTTATCAATATCGCTCACTCTCAAATACTTCCACTTCTCCTCCGCATGCATGTGGTGTCCAAACGCCTGGACTAAACCAGTGCGACGACTTGCACTGGGTCCCCGTTGTCCCGTCGTACCCGGAGGATCACAAGAGGAGAGCCGGCCGTCTGTGTCCGTGTGGGGATTATCCTGTCAGCACTTCAAACTGCGCCCCTCTCCCACCCCCCATTATTCTCCTCCTGTATGCGCGCACCTGCCATTTTTCAATTATCTTTCATTTTCCTCTGCTGAGAGCGGCGTTTCCTGCCCGCACATGCCCGAACGCTGCCGGGAGTGTGAAAAATATAGGGCTGTAGTGGACGACAAAGGAAGAGTGTTGGGAGTGTGCTCGCCAGACAAAGGGGCCGACCTCTTCAGACGCCAGAGCCTGCGGTGCAAGAGCAGTTTTACCTCCGCTGTGAGATAAACTGCTGCAAAATAACTTTCATGTGACAATAAATAATACATCTGAGTCTTTCCTCTGGATGTGTACATGTTTTGCTGTTTTCGTTTGGTTATACAGGGGTGGAAAAAACATGGTGGATCAGTGGTTTTTTAAAGGGGCACTATGGAACTTTACTGTACAGAGTGTAGCAAATTTGTTTGTATTTGCTAATTGCTTTATTTATTTATTTATTTATTTACAATGTTTTATACTTTTAAACCAGCACCATAACTGACATACGTAAAATGGGTAAAAAGCAAAAAACAACATTTGGACTCGATTTGAAAATAGACACAAATGTAAATATAGACGTTGCTATCGGTAGTAGTTTCAGTATGTGTTAGTTTCAATGTTTGTTAGTTTCAATGTTTGTTAGTTTCAATCTGTGTTAGTTTCAGTCTGTGTTAATTTCCGTCTGTTAGGTTCAGTGTGTGTTAGTTTCAGTATATGTTAGGTTCAGTCTGTTAGGTTCAGTTTGTGACAGTGTGAGTTAGTGTCAGTGTGAGTTAGTGTCAGTGTGAGTTAGTTTCAGTGTGTGTTATGTTCAGTGCGTGTTAGTTTCCGTCTGTGTGTTTCAGTGTGTGTGTGGGTGTCAGTTTCAGTCTGTGTGTTAGTTTCAGTCTGTGTGTTAGTTTCAGTCTGTGTAGGTTTCAGTCTGTTAGTTGCAGTCTGTGTTAGTTTCAGTCTCTGTAAGTTTCAGTCTCTGTAGGTTTCAGTCCCTGTAGTTTTCAGTCTTTGTTAGTTTCAGTCTTTGTTAGTTTCAGTCTCTGTAGGTTTCAGTCTCTGTAGGTTTCAGTCTCTGTTAGTTTCAGCCTGTGTTAGTTTCAGTCTCTAGGTTTCAGTCTTTGTTAGTTTCAGTCTCTGTAGGTTTCTAGCTCTAGTTCAGTCTTGTTATTCAGTCTCTGTAGGTTTCAGTCTCTGTAGGTTTCAGTCTTATTTCACCTGTGTTAGTTTCATTCTAGTTTCAGTCTGTGTAGGTTTCAGTTGGTAGTTTCAGTCTGTGTTATTTCAGTCCCGTAGGTTTAGTCTCTGTAGTTCAGTTCTGTTAGTTTCATCTCTTAGTTCAGTCTTGTTAGTTCTAGTCTTTGTTAGTTTCAGTCTCTTGTTAGTTTCAGTCTCGTAGGTTTCGAGTCTTGTAGTTTCAGTTCTGTAGTTTCAGTCTTGTTAGTTTCAGTCTCTGTAGTGTTTCAGTCTCTGTAGTTTTCAGTCTCTGTAGGTTTCAGTCTTTGTTAGTTTCGTCTCTGTAGGTTTCAGTCTGTTAGTTTCAGTCTTGTTAGTTTCAGTCTGTGTTAGTGTCAGTCTGTTTAGCTGTCGTTGTCAGGTTTCAGTCTGTTAGTTCGTCTCTGTAGTTTCAGTCTTGTAGTTCAGTCTTGTTAGTTTCAGTCCTTAGGTTTCAGTCTCTGTAGTTTCAGTCTCGTTAGTTTCAGCCGTGTTAGTTTCAGTCTCTAGTTTCAGTCTTTGTTAGTTTCAGTCTCTGTAGTTTCAGTCTCTAGTTATGAGTTTCAAGTCTGTTGTTTCAGCCTTCTTAGTTTCAGTCTCTAGGTCTCAAGTCTGTGAGTTTCAGTCGTGTAGTTAGTCTGTTAGTTTTCAGTCTCTGTAGGTTTCAGTCTCTGTAGTTCAGTCTTATTCAGTCCTGTGTTTCAGTCTTGTTAGTTTCAGTCTTGTTAGTTTCAGTCTCTGTAGGTTTCAGTCTCTGTAGGTTCAGTCTTTGTAGTTTCAGTCTGTTTTAGTTGCAGTCTTTTAGTTTAGTCTCTGTAGTTCAGTCTCTGTAGTTTCAGTCTCGTAGGTTTCAGTCTTGTTAGTTTCAGTCTCGTGTTTCAGTCTGTGTAGTTCAGTCTTGTGTTAGTTTCAGTCTGTGTTAGTTCAGTCTGTGTTAGTGTCAGTTTGTGCAGGTTTCAGTCTGTAGTTTCAGTCTCTGTAGTTCAGTCTTGTTAGTTTACTTGTTAGTTTCAGCTCTGTAGTTTCAGTCTCTGTTAGTTCAGTCTTTGGTTTCAGTCTTGTTATGTAGTGGAGTTTCAGTTGTTAGTTTCCTCTGTAGTTTCAGCTTGTTAGTTTCAGTCTCTGTAGTTCAGCCTTGTTAGTTTCAGTCTCTGTAGGTTTCAGCTCTGGTGAGTTTCAGCCTGTGTAGTTTCATCTCTGAGGTTTGCCAGTCTGTGTTAGTTTTAGTGCAGTCTCTCCCCGTCAGACATGACCACCATTGCTCTGTCAGAACTGAAGAAGCTCCTTGGATGAGGGTTGAAAACTTATTCACTCCAGAAAGCGTTTCCTGTTACAGAATAATAACATTTTCTTGAGAGCATATTAATATCACAAAATAGGCCCATTGTTTCGTCTGGTGCAATTATGCATTTCATTCACATTTTTGTTATAATTCAATCATACTTAAAAGCCTCTCATGTATGTTCTTATGATTATTAAAAACGTACCGCTAAATCATCAGCATCAAGTATTCATCATATGAATCTCAGACATCTTTATATTACTGTCGTGGAACAAAACGCACAGAATCTAAATTAGATCATGTCCAGACATTTCATGAATCCACTTGTTAAAGATTACCCCACTATGTCACTATTTCGTTCCACTTGTATGTCTGTTCTGTGTTTTATTGAGCATTTTATCACATTTAGCTACATATTCTGTGCTATTATTTGTTTAGTGTGTTTTGTAATCGACAGGGCACTCTGATTTTCCCCTTAAATTATAATAATAATAATAATAATAAAATAGTAATAAGAAATAATAAAAAAATATAATAATGATATTATAAACACTAATAATAATAATTACACTGCTACTACTACTACTACCATTACTACTACTACTACTACTTAATATAAAAAATATAATAAAATAATAATAATAATAATATTAATAATAATAATAACAACACAACAATGATAATATAATAATTTTAAAAAATAATAATATAATTTAGTTTTTGAACCAACTCTTATCACATAGTTCAGCTGCAGAAACGGGAGGATTTGTCAGGTTGTGTGAGGGTAGTAACAGCCCCAGGACAAAAAAAGAGCCCCTCTCATTCCACTAGCTTGAAAGAAACCTGGAGTAACTTGAATTGTTCTCATTTAAAATTTATATGAGAATCTCTAAATGTCCCCCCCGCACAAAGACTCTGTGGAGCAGCAATCAAAAAACGTCTCCATGCAACTGCCAGAGAGAAATTAATTTGAGCTGCGGTTGTTGTGTTTAAATAGTTATATAGTCATTCATATTATGCTGTGCTGACGTGACATGCGATAGGGACCACAAACTTCAATCAAAGAAGAGCATTTAGTCGCATCTCTTTCATGTGGATCTCTAAATCTTCACTTTGGCTTCCTCTGTTCCTGCCGTACCTCAGCATCCTCTCTGCACTCACTCCCTCCTCTGTAAACGTCCAACCAGCTCTTCATTATGGACCTTTTAAATGGGGGATGCGTATAGACAAGCGACCGTTGCCTCAAAGTTGATCGTTAAAAGCAGGAAAGTTTATGCGATTTATTGCGACAATTTCTGCACTCTAACAACTGGTCGGGGCAAAACTGACGCTCTTTTGTGTTCTGGTCTGCAGTTCCTTATCTATAAGAGCCACTGTAAACCTCTTTTAAACCGGTTTTAGACCTGATTTAGACCTGCTTTAGACCTGCTTAGACCTGCTTTAAACCGTTTTAGACTGCTTTAGTCCTGCTTTAGACCTGCTCCTTTACACCTGCTTTAGACCTGCTTAGACCTGCTTTAGACCTCTTTAGCTTAGACCTGTTTTAGACCTGCTTTAGTCCTGCTTTAGTCCTGCTTTAGACCTGCTTTAAACCAGCTTAAACCAGCTTTAGACTTGCTTTAGACCTGCTTTAGACCTGCTTTAAACCATTTAGACTTGCTAAGACCTGCTTTTAAACGGCTTTAGACCTGCTTTAGACTTGCTTTAGACCTGCTTTTAAACCGCTTTAGACCTGCTTTAGACCTGCTTTAGACCTGCTTTAACCTGGTACTACTACTGGTTATAACTTGCTAGCTTGTTCTTGGATAGGCATTCCCGTCGCAGTTCAGTATCTGTATTTATTTGATAGGACAACATTGCGAATTGGCAGTGCCCACCTCGTACTTTTTACTAAATGCATTCTTGACTATGAACAAATGGTTCAGGTACAACAAAAAACAACACTATCACTGCTCAGTTTTCTTGCCGCACACTTCACATTAAAGTCCATATTAGACCAGTCTTTCCTCCAAATTGTCTCTGCATTTTGATGGAATGGCGCTTTCGATGAACATCACAGTCTATATAATACTATTTTCCTGTCATTTTCAGCTTTTAATTGCAACATTTTCTTCACAAAACTGCAAATTGACTGACGTAAAACTATTATGATTATTACACTCGCCAACGTCAGAATTAGAAAACATGTGAACTTGTCATACAGCTTTAAGTGCAGTTTCAGCAGTATTTACTTGTAGTTGAGTGCATTATAGCCGTGTAACTGTACTTTATGTACGTATTTCTATGGCTCTTCCCACTGTCTGGCACTAAAAAAGCTCATGATATAAAGGGTCAGAATGCAGCTGTGCATATATTAGAGCATAATATTCTGGCTCGTTCACAGTGGGTCGCGCTGTAGACGTTCGGATTCACCCCTCGGCCCACCTGTGTCACGCTTCCAGACGCTCGGCTTCTTTCTGCTATTGAACCTGGTGAATTCAAATGTTCAGATTAGTTTGGTGAAAGGGGAGAGATGTTGACGCGGGGCTGAGCAGACACTCGCTCTCCCTTTTTGAAATGTGTCCGTGCCGCGTCGACGCAGCGTAACATCAGACGACTCCAGACCACCGGAACTGAAGCGCTGCGATTGTAAAGTGCTATCCTTTCATCTGGATTGGGAAAGGTGCCCGTTTCAAGTGTCCTTCCCACAAAACAAACGTGCCATCGTAACACACTTGCGATTTCCGTGTTTTGCTTTATTTCGTAGAATCTTTTGTGTGTGCTTTAGTTTAAAGGTTTTAAGTATGTGCAGCTTTTCTGCATGTCATTCCGCAATTTGAGCGAATCACGCTGTCCTTGTCTTCACTCTTTCACTCGCCAGAAAGGTTACGAATGCAATCTGCCTTAGTTCCCATTCATTTCAGTTAAATAGAGTTTGTAAGACAGTTCAAAACATTCTTTGTATATTGTGACACATAAAATACCATGCCGCCTTAATAAAATAAAATATTGAGCTAAATCAGTTGTTCTCAATGTTTCTATTCATTTCATCACCTTTATTAGCATTAAATGTGTTTTCACAGACGTTGGGCTCAAGAATAAGAAGAGAGCAGAGAGCACAAGCAAAAAACAAAAATACAAGGGACACGAACAAATTAAATAGAAATTACATGAACGGCAAGTTTTTTTTGTGTTTTTTTTTTTTTTCATTTGTCAAATGTCGGTCACTCTGTCAGCCCAGTCTCGGATTGTGCGCTCAGTTTGTGTCCATGTTTTGGCGGTGATGGTCTTCTTCCTCATCGGCAAAAGTGTGCTCCAAAGGTATCCATTTATTGCGTCCGTGGCAGGAGTTTTAAGGCCCACATACATAGTTCTGAAGTCCAGTGGGAAACAGGTGGTAAAGCTAGTCCGTAATGCTTTTTTAATCTCAGTTCAATTGTTATGAGCTGCAGTTCCTTGTGAATAGTGCGTGTTAATGTTTAATGTGTTAAGGAATGTTAGTTCTATCAAAAAATAAATGTATTCATAAATATTAAGAATGATAAGTTTGATGAAAGTGGCTTAAAATTTGGGCTGGGAATCACTGGGCCCCTCACGATGCGATACGCGATACGATAATATCACGATTTCGCGATACGTGCAATAATCGATATATCGCTCATGATATGCTGCGATATATATCACGACTTTTTAAAGAACTCGATACATTTCAACACAATTTTTTTCTCTGTCAAACCACGACCTGCACAGACTGGAAATGCAATGCACCCGGTTTAATCATCGAAACGGTCAAAATGTCAAATGTTTTTTCGTAAAACAAGTTTCCTTTCTTTAAACAAGCAGCAAAATTGTAGCGCGGTCACAAAATAATTCAGGACTATATACCTAAAATGCCTCATCAATACAATCAATACAGCAGCCCGCGATATTGATACTGTATCGCCGAGTTTAGTATATATTGATTTTTCGATATTTAGACACGCCACTACTTGGAATGAGGTGCAATTCCATCTGAACGCTTTGGCACAATCGATCTTTTGTTCAAAGTAGGTTTGCCGTATGACAGAAACTTGGTTAACGTGGATTTGTGGTACATTTTGTTAAATAAAATGGACTTTACTTTGGTTGTATTCACTTGTAATGATATTTTCAGCGAACTCGACTTTGAAACAATGGGTGAGAGTCAATTGTCCGTAGAGTGCAAATGTTAATCTGTTTGATTTGAAGAGCAGAGGAGTTATTTCAGTCCCTCCACACACAAAAAAAACAAAAAAAAGAACAAAAAAAAAAAGAAACCGGCGGTCTAATCCACCTTTTGTGTAACGTCTTTGTGTGGTCTGTGCATTATCCACAGACGCTGGAATGAATGACTCGAACGGGGATTAACTCGACTGTGCTAATTATAGTGCATTCATATTGTCAGTCATTTTCGCAGATGCACTGTATAATTTAGTTAAATGTTTAATCATAAGTGTTTAAAACTACAGCATTTTGAGATCTGCACTCGATCAAAGGGCATACTTCAAGTGGAAAATGCGACTTCTTCCACTTCTACAACTACGAATGCCATCTTGTCTGTCGACTAGTTACTGACTGAAGAGGAAGCAACTGTTGAAGGATCTGCGTCCCATTTTGAACCATGAAGAGGATGTTTCAGAAAGAACTGTCCCAATTTAGTCCTGTGGTTCTCATCCAGCATGTTTCTGATTGGATAAAATTGTCACTTTGGGCTGTCACTTTGGGCTGTCACTTTGGGCTGTCACTTGTCCCCCTTCGATTTACTTGAGCTTTTAACCATGTCATATTGTTGTGCCCTCGTGAAAAACATACCTATGGTTGTATTTTGCTTGAGTCACGCTTGTTTCCTGAATCCTGCTTACGAGACTGTATTCTCTGAGCATTCAGAAATCACTCTGTTTCAATTTCCCCCTGGATTGTTGCATCGCAGGGAAACACCTGGACATCCCCTGTGCAGTGGTGGTCTCTAAGCAATCCCCAGATTTGTTCTGCGGTCAAATTTAGTTCACAACAAACATGGTTCTATTAGCATAGCATTCACGTTGCCTAAGGGCTTCAATTATTCATGTTTTCATTGTTTATTCCTGTTAAGGACAGGAGAGGGTGCCAACACCTACATAAGTAATTGGGAATCTAATGTACTTTGAGTGTGTTTGCCCAAGTGTAGACATTTATCTAAATTACAGAAGATGAAATACTAATCCAAAAAGCATCTTTTAAAGTCAATTAAAGCCATAAGAATGAATAATCTGTCCACTTGAAATGTTTGGTCTCGGCTCTACCACACCCAAGGACCAAACTGAGGTTCCGAAAAGGCATTGCAAAACTACAAATATGGCTGGGAAAATGTATTGCTCTGCAGCTTTCTGATGGTCTCTAAGCCATTTATCACAAGCGGAGCATTCCAACATCCGTTCATTTCAACTTTTAATTGATTTTCTTGGGCTTTGTCATTCACGCCTTCTGTAGAAATCCTTGTCTATTGTGGTTTGCCTGCCCTGCCCCCCCCCGACACCCCCACGTTTTTGTCGTACATCATCTTCACTTGTCATCCTACAAACTTCTCAACACCGACCTGGAGATTTTCATTTAAATGTCGCCCACTTTTCCTCTTTCTCTGAACGTTCTGCAGATCTTTTGCCGTTGCATCGTTCGTAGAGGTGTTTTTTTCTTTTTTTTTTCTTACGGTGTCAACAAATTGCTTCAGGAATTTGCAGCATTTGCAAGTTTGGGGCCGCTTCTTTAAACGGCAAAACATAAAAGTGAGTTATTGTGGTCGACCTAAGAGCTGACACATGCTTGTAACTGTCATTCAGCTCTGCCACCGGCTGCATCGCTGTAATTGAATGCCGTCACTTCGCCACAAACAAAAATAACTTAGGATATTTAGCTTATTTTCCGTGGAGCTGGTGCGGAAAGAGGCATGGACGCAATTTCAATACATTTGTTTGTGTCGGTATAGAAATGTGTTCCTCTTTATTTCAAGCCTGATTTTGTAGTAATTGAGGTTTTGTCCTATTAAAAGCTTTTCAAAACCTGTGTTAGACCGAATTCAGACTTCGGTTGGATCTTGACTTTCCTGGTTTAGTAACACTAGTTCATTTCATCCCGGTGGAATATTTATTTCCTGGTTTGACCTGGTGTAGACCCATGTAACTCTTTATAAAATGATCACCAGAAGGCACAATTAAATCATTTGACGCTGCGTCATCGTCACACGCTGGTTCACGCTCTGGGTGATTCTACTTTGTGAAACAATCTGTGGCTGTGCACCTAGTTATCTGCGCGCCCTCATTATGCCCTTCGCTCACTCCATATGTTGAGCTTGTACCTCGTGTAAGGACTGATTGGGGGAAGCGAGCTTGTTCCTGCCCTGCTCCTGTAGCTGAGAATTCTCTTCAGTCGTACGTGAGGGTGGGATTGGCCTGAGGGGTTTTTGCTCTATTAAAAACAACAGAGAATCCGACAAAAATGATATGTGCTTTTAAAAGTAATTGCTCTAATTTGTTCTTAAATGTCTCTTAATTGCGTAAATGTTTGGAAACTTGGATTTGTCAAAGCCACGCCCAGAGAGATCACCAACATGAAGTTTAATCTTTATGTCAGAGGTCAGAGGTCGTCCTGTTTTATTCCTGGTTTACAGCATTCTACTTTGCGATAGCTTTTAGTGAAAAACATCTTCGCTTCGTTTAGATTGACCCCGTTCTGTTCCAACCAACATGTGTTCAGATGAGTGTAGTTTAGTTTCCCAGGGCCGTGATCACAGCGCCTCCTGTTGAACCTCCACAGACACGGCAGCCGCGCTCTCTCGGCTCCTCTTTCAGACTGAGCTCAGACCAACCTCAGACCAACCTCAGACCAGCGTGGAGGTGCCAACGCGGAGCCAAGGTTTCTCACGCTGGTTCAGTTTAGAGTCAGTAAATATGACTGACATGGCCCACTTTCCCCAGTCAAGACTCAAGAGTGGACAGAACTGTCGAACCAGATCATGACGAGTTAAATGAAGGACTCGATTTTAGTACAGGTACAGGCGCAAAAACTGATGTGAAACCAAGTCCTTCAATGTAATATAAGTCATTGACGTACTGTTTAAAAATAGTAGGAGTATTTCAACAACTTTTAAAGAGTCAAATGCCCTTGATGAAGAATTCTGAAGTGCCTGAATTTATTATGGTTATTTTTTTAGTATAGTAGTTTTATTTTTATTTTTATTTATTTATTTATTTATTTTGTTTATTATTATTATTATTATTATTATTTTTTTTTTTTTTTTTTTTTTTTATTCAAAGCCGGACATGAATTATAGGCAAGCTGTCACCACGCACGACCTAAAAATGAACGTCGTTTCAGTTCCAGTCCAAAATATATATTGTGTTGTAGAAGTACAGATACCTGCTCTAAGATGAAGTTATGTAAAAGTAAGAAGTATTCACTGCGTAATTGTATTGTACGGACGCCTGCAAATGTTAAAATGTTTCCTTTGTACTTTGTTGATTTCACTTAACCGGGATTATACTTCAGATACTACTGCACTGCTAGTATTCAGTGCATCTACTGCAGTTTCGTCACACTTTTTTCCATCACGACCAAACTCTGCAAATTAAATACGTGACATTTGCTCTGATATTGAGTTGTTGCAAGCCTCAAAATAACAACGTGATGTTCCTTTGTCCAAACGTGTTGCTTTGTAAACTGAGACTACATAACCCAAGGTCCTTTGCTCCGTTTAAATTACTGTTGTTAAGGGCCTTTAAATTTGAATTGCATCGCTTCGGAATATGACTGTAATGACGGCACCAATTACGGTTGTTCTCGAAGCAAAATTGCGCCACTTCAAAAGCCTCCGGGACAACCACTCCTCCATGAGTAACCACACCGCACCAGAGGAATCCAACCCACAACCTCCGGGGCAGTTTTACCGCTCTGCTAAGGCTGTAGCGCTGCAGTCGTTTAGTCGATTCAACTAATTATTCTTATGATTATTGTAAAGGATTTATTTGGACAAGCGCAAAAAGCATTGTGTTTAAGATCAATGTGACTTAAAAAAAAAAAAAAAAGTATATAAAAGTAATATAAAAAGAGATACCCTTTTTATATACTTTTTTTTTTTTTTTTAAATAATATCGTGAATGTAAAAAAAAATTTTAAAAAAAAAACGACCAAAATTTACACTAGTCAACTAATTATTTTATTTATTTAGATTACAAGGATTTATTTGGAGCAACTGCGGAAAAATAGAAGACATTTTTGTACGTGAGTCGGCTAAAGATTTTGTTTTTCTTTTTACTTGTAAATACACAGTTTCCTTTCACTTTTCTGCTTAAATGGTTGTTTTTGCATGAAGTTGAAGTCTAGCGAGTGCAGTTACATAGAGATACTTGATATTTTTGAGGGATTTTGCCATGCCCCCTTTTTTCATCAACCAAAAAACCAAAACATTCCTATTCGGGTATATAAAATAAAGTAAAAATAAATAAAAAAAGAACAAAAAAGTGACATTTCTGCACTTTTCAGATTTTTTTTTTTACAGACATTTCACATTTGTCTGATAATCAAATCTCAACTAACGCGTTTAAAGGCGCGTTTCAACTCCAAATTTGTATTTTATTTTTTCCTCAATATCGCTTATAACACTTCTTTACTTTTTGCTACAGATTCGTTTCGTGTGGCGCTCGTGATTGCAGTTCCGGCCCGCGTGATAGTTCGGAACGCTTTTGGCAGCACGGGATAACCACTCTGCCACAATGACACCCCGCGCGTTCTGCCCGTCCCCACCACTTTTTCCACCTTCACATCTCGCTCTTGCCAACCTGCTTCCCCTCCGTAAAACCAGCTGATTGCACATTTGCCCACGGGGGTTGTTAATCTCCACCAGGTCCTATTCGGATTTAAGTGTCCGCCGACTCAATTTGGCAATTTTACTTTTCTCTCGAGCCCCCGGTCCCGTCCTCCTCGTTTGCCTGTGTAAATGTATCGTGCCCTTTTCCGATCGGCACCCTTTAAATATTTTCATTAAAATTGAAATGAGCCAATAAAAAGCCTGCCTGTGCTTAGTCAGGGCAGGAACGATGTGGTTGGGTTTTATGGAGGTAATTAAAGGGGAAGGGCGGCCGCCATATTGTCAAGATTTACACAGAAAATGCCGTCGTGGTGGAACTTCTGAAAGGTTTTTCAACAAGTGCCAAAATGTAATGAGGTGGAATTGGAAATAACATCAGAGGGAAAAAAATGGAATAACGGATTTACTATTTGAATTTAAACTGAATTAAACCAGGTCTAACTAAACCAGGACTCAACCAGGTTTCAAACAAGATATAACACAGTACAAAAGCCGGGTTGAACTGGGACTAAACCGGGACTATGTTATGACATACACGTAGAAAGGAACAAACGTAATCTTGCAATATGTAAATACGTGAGTTTGCTCCACGATGTTAAAATGTAGATTTATCTAGTTTTTATTGGGGGTTTAGCTGATGGAAAAACAGACTTGCTTCACTAATTGATTTTGATTCTGAAAATTTGAATGAAAATGTAATTAAATTTGAGTTTATTATGTTTGAAAAGTCTGTCTCTTGCTGTTCGGGCCACATGTCTCCAAGAAAAAAATCATTTCTCTTGGGGATGAATGAAAAGGGATTGTGATTCTAATCCAGGTGTCAGTCAAACAATCGCAGACTAAACCAGGATGGATGCAAAAGAAAGTGTTTCCAGGATTACACCAGGAAACCTAATGATTTAATACTTGACTTCCATTGAACCAGTCGAGAGTGCAGGACTGAATATATTCTGGACAAAAATCAGGATTTAACCAGGGCGAAACCAGGACTAAACCAGGACTACAACTTTTAAAAATCCTTTATTACCACCAATACCAGTATCACTTTTCTAATCTTCTCAATCTATTTTTAATCCAACGCATTCGTGTTCTCTTCCTGCTGATAATCGCTTTTTGATATTGAGTCAATTAAATGAAAAAATGGAGCAGATGTGCGATTGCTCTTCCTCATTTTCATCTGAACATTGTTTGTGCAGCCGCCGAGGAAGGGGGGAGGGGGGGGACGGGGACGAAACGAAAAAAAAACAAGTGTAAGAAGGAAGTGCAAGCAAATCCAAGTTCAATGTGTGAAATGACTTTATGATGTTTTTATTATGTATGATGCTCATCTTTTTTTAAACCGACTGTAGGAGCTTCAAGACCAAGCTAAATTAGGACTAAACCAGGATTTAACCAGGATTTAACCAGTAATTAACCAGGAATTAACCAGGACTAAACCAGGAATTAACCAGGACTAATCCAGGACTAAATCTGAGCTAAATCAGATCAAATTTTTGCTTCTAAACCAGTTCAAATCCAGAATTTGATAAACACACTCTTAACCTGGATGAAGTTATAGTCTGACTAGTATTGCAATGCTGAATGGACTAATCGTGAACTCTAGACAAAATAAGTGTGGTTGTATTTTGAGCATCGTAATCGTTCTGTGCAGACTCTAAAACACGTGTCAAAATAACTTTTCAAAGCAAAGAGAGTGGCATCATTGCAAGAAAATGTCAAAAAAGAATCAGAATCAGAATCAGAAAGAGTTTATTGCCATTGTCAATGAACAAAATTCCCAAACGTAGGAACTTGTCTCGGCCTTAAGGTGCAACATAAAACACTGATCAATAATAAAATAACATATATTCAATCAAAAAGAGCATGCATTAAGAAACAATTTTTAAATTACTGTAAAATAAAAATAAAAATAGGCATTTCTATGTACACAAGACTAAACAATTGAACATTTTCATGAATAATTCACTTTATTTCTAAATATTCTCAATGTAGAAGCCTTCAGTCACCTCATGTCAAACTTTATTTGGTTAAAAAGTCTCAGTCTAACTTAAAAACTAGACTAAACCTGGTCTAAGTCTGTGCTAAACAGGTTGTATACAATATTCCCAAACTCTATTGAGACAGGAAAAACAACTTTCAATTTAAAAAGGACAGTGCATATGTTCTTTTAAGATTGCAAGTCGTCTCAATGTCATTCTGCCGTGGTCCTTGCGGAGCACATTCTTACAAAAGGATCCCCCCCTCGGACTGAACTGGAACCGCTGAACTGCAAGCAGCAGCGGCGCTACCCCTGCACCGCAGTTTGAGAACCGCAGCGCTACTTTATTAAGTCATTAATGCAAAACAGAGGAGTCTTTAGAGAAGTGGGCCAGGGAGTTGAGTCAGAACAGCTGCTGATGCTGTAATCCTATTAACCCGAATATGAGCAACGCACTGTTTTCGACACGGCTGGAGTCGCATTATCCTGACATTTATGTGCATTTATTTACATTTAACACTGGGATTTTAATGTCATCTTTCTTAATGTCTTATTCTTGTCTCGTTTGGCTGTTCACGTCATTAGTTTAACACTGAATATTCACACCTGTCATCAGCTCTTTTGATACCGATCAGCTTTCACTATATTCCTGAATCTCCTCTTCTCGTTTTGTTCTGCTTGTATTATATCACCCCTCCTTGAACTGACACCTTAACGTGGTGGAGGGGTTTGAGCGCCCGAATGATCTCAGGAGCTATGTTGTCCGGGGCTTCAAGCCCCTGGTAGGGTCTCCCAAGGCAAACAGGTCCTGGGTGACGGGTCAGACAAAGATCGGTTCACAAGCCCCCTATGAATAGTAATACATCAAGGCCAGTTACGTCGCCCGGACTGGCGTTACCGGGGCCCCACCCTGGAGCCAGGCCTGGGGTGGGTGCTCGACGGCGAGCGCCTGGTGGCCGGGCCTTTCCCCACGGGGCCCGGCCGGGTGCAGCCCGAACGTGTGACGTGGGGCCGTCCTCCCGTGGACCCACCACCTGCAGGAGGATCCGTAAGGGGCTGGTGCAGAGGGATCTGGCGGCAGTCGACGGCAGGGGCCTCGACGACCGGATCCCCGGACACGGAGACTAACTGGGGACATGGAACGTCACCTCGCTGGGGGGAAAGAGCCTGAGCTTGTGCAGGAGGTTGAATGGTTCCGACTAGATATAGTCGGCCTCACCTCCACGCACAGTTTGGGCACTGGAACCCATCCTCTCGAGAGGGGCTGGACGCTCCACTTCTCTGGTGTTGCCTGCGGGGAGAGGCGGCGGGCTGGCGTGGGCTTGCTTATTGCCCCACAGCTCAGCCGCCATGTGTTGGAGTTTACCCCAGTGAACGAGAGGGTCGCGTCCCTACGCCTTCGGGTTGGGGACAGGTCTCTCACTGTGGTGTCGGCCTACGGGCCGAACAACGGTGCTGAGTACCCGACCTTCTCGGAGTCCCTGGGAGGGGTACTGGACAGTGCACCGACCGGGGACTCCGTTGTTCTACTGGGGACTTCAACGCCCACGTGGGCGACGACAGTGACACCTGGAGATGAGTGATTGGGAAGAACGGCCCCCCCGATCTGAACCCGAGCGGTGTTCAGTTATTGGACTTCTGTGCTAGTCACGGACTGTCCATAACGAACACCATGTTCAAGCACAAGGGTGTCCACCAGTGCACGTGGCACCAGGACACCCTTGGCCGGAGGTCAATGATCGACTTTGTTGTTGTGTCATCTGACCTCCGGCCGTGTGTCTTGGACACTCGGGTGAAGAGAGGGGCGGAGCTGTCAACCGATCACCACCTGGTGGTGAGTTGGATCCGCTGGCGGCGGAGGAAGCCGGACAGACTTGGCAGGCCCAAGCGTATAGTGAGGGTCTGCTGGGAACGTCTTGCGGAGCCCGATGTCAGCAGGGTCTTCAATTCGCGAACGAAGATTCCGTTCAAAAGTCCCATTTACTTGTCAAGTTGCGTTAACATTTGACAGAGATTTTCAAAACGTGTTTGTAGAGATGATTCTTACAGGATTTGCAGGAACATATCAACTTGTTAACAAGTTGTTGAGGAATATTAACTCAAATTGTGAGTGTGATTGTTCTGACTTTAAAACACAAGAAATGGAACAAGACCTGAGAGAACACAGGAGATGATCATTTATTCATTAAGAAGTCAATAAAATAGATAAGATGTCTAAAGAAAAAGCCCAAAATCTGTCAATTTGTTTCTATTTTCAAATGATGTCCAACTGTGATTTGTTCAAGTCTGATTTTTCAGTTGTTTAACCTTGCAACCGTAGAATGTATCCTAACATCGTTCAATTTGCACCAGTGTTACTAAAATATATATCCATACTGAGGAAAAGGCTTATTGTATTATTTATATAGGACGTTTTATGACTTCATGTAACGTAACAGTGATAAAACCAGACTAATTAAAAAAAACAAAAAACACTAAGCGACAATTACAAAAAAGATAAAAACAGCAAATCATTTCCGTTGCGAGAGTGAATTTTAAGGATTAAAAGCAGTTGGGTCATAAATATATAATGAAAACACTCTCCTTTTTTATATAGTTGAATGTAATTGTCACAAAATAATAGTAGTCTAACATGTGGACTCGGTCTATAGCTCAAGAAGACCAAATCTACTCAGGAATGGTCCAAAATTGGTCCTATCTAGTTTGGATACAAGTCTTAGTATCGATTCATTTCTCTGTATAGATTTAGTCCATCTCAATGTGTCTCCTGCCCCTTGTGTCTGTTTCAGAAATGGAAAGCTGGCCGCGCCTCCTCCTCCTCCTCCTCGCCGTCGCCGCCTTCGCTCTCTCACTGGCTCAGGAAGACCCTTACTCCGGCTTCAGCTCCGAAACGCTCATCAACAATGTGGTGCAGGACAATCACACGGGCCGCATCTACGTCGGCGCCGTCAACTACGTCCACCAACTCAGCCCGGCGCTCGTCAGGGAGGCCAGAACCGAGACCGGCCCCAAGGCGGACGCCAGGACGTGCACGCCGCCGGCCTCCGCGTGCCAGGATACCGGTAGCATGGACAACCACAACAAGCTCCTGCTGGTCCACCCCTCCAATGGGTCGCTAATTGTCTGCGGAAGTAGATATAGAGGAATTTGCTCTCTTCTTAACTTAACCAATGTGGATCAGCAACTTTACTACAGCGACAGCAAGGGAGAGAAGACTTACGTCGCCAGCATCGAAGACAATGTCAATGTAGTGGGAGTAATGTCCACTTTCACGAGGGACGATCACACCTTTCCGGTTTTTCTAGTCGGCAAGGGCTACGGAAGCCTGGACAGCACAAAACTGATAAGCACTCGGATTTTGCAGGACTTCCGCGAGTGGGTCGTTTTCGAGAGCATCATCGAGGCGTCCACGGTCCAAACCACGCCGTTCGTACCAAAGTACCTCCACGATTTCCGGCACGCCTTCAAAGAGGACGGATTCGTCTATTTTCTCTTTTCGCGGACGCTCGACGGGACGGACACCAAGAATTTTACGTTCGTGTCCCGGCTCTGCGAAGAAGATCACCACTACTACTCGCACACGGAGTTGCAGCTGAATTGCGGGAAGGACAATCGGTACAACAAAGTTCGAGCGGCGTACGTGGCGGCTCCGGGGAAAGAGCTGGCGCGGAGCATGTCGGAATCAGGATTATACGGGACTGTGGTGTCGTGGCGCAAGGTTTTGTTCATGGTGGCGAGCGCGGACGACGACCCGACTAAATCTGCCCTGTGCATGTACCCGCTGGACACCATCAACGAGAAACTGGGCAACATCATCAGCGCCTGCTACATCGAATATGGAAAGATCTCCGGAGACCCAGCCGTCGATATCCCGTACTCGTCCAAAAACGATGAGTTCTGCGCCTCAAAAATATCGGTAAGAGTTTTCAAATATGAAATGATGACACTTCAAATCCTTACGTTTTCTTTGCGGTGGAGTTGGACGGAATGGTACCTATAAGTGGTCGTAGGTGGAGATGGATATTTGGAGTTGAAGTATGCGCCAATCTGACTTTGAAGGAAGAGTAGTGGTAGTAGTAGAGTAGTGGTAGTGGTAGAGTAGTGGCCCTGATCTAGCCCTGTCCTTGCCCTGGTCCAGCTCTGGTTTAGCCCTGGTCCAGCCCTGGTTCAGCCCTGGTTCAGCCCTGGTTCAGCGCTGGTTCAGCCCTGGTTCAGCCTTGGTTCAGCCTTGGTTTAGTCCTGGTTTAGCCTTGATCTAGCCCTGTTCTTGCCCTGTTCTTGCCCTGTTCTTGCCACTGGTCTAGCTCTGGTTTAGCCCTGGTTTAGTTCTGGTTTAGCCCCTGGTTTAGTCCTGATTTAGCCCAAGTTTAGCCCTGATTTTAACCTGAACCGGCTCTAGTTCTTGTTTAGTCCTCCTGCTTCTTGCTTCTACTTACCTTGGGATTGTCTTAAATAGTCCTGGTTTAGCCCTGGTTAATATTAGTTTTGTTCCACTCTAGCCCTAGTTTCCTGCAGACCTAATTTAGACCTGGTGTTGGCCTGGATCTAGTCAAGCCCTGGTTTAGTCCTGCTGCTTCTTTCTTACAGATAATTCCATTAACCTTGTCCTGGTTAGTCCTGGTTTAGTCCTCTATGGTTCCTGGTAGCATCGTACTCGTAGCTACAAGAGCATTTTCATGTTGTGTTTTTATTTTACTTATTTAAAGCTGGGGCACATGAGTTATACTGTACGTAATTTTGTAGAGCGTAAAAGCAGCACTTTGTTTGCTGTCATATTAAACATTTTATCGGTCGCAAACCTGAGCGAAAAAAAGCCTGCTTCGTTGCCAGGTTACGTTTTAGGGAGAAGTGCAGTTTGGCTGTGCGTCGGTTCAGATGGAAGTATCACGTTATAAAAAAAAATATCAATACTAATTTACATATTCATTTGAAAGCTTGGCATACCTTTTTGACATGTTGGGGCACAAGACGTGTGTCAAAGCTCCTCACCGGTCCAATAAGGCTGCAGCTTATTGGACCGATCCATCTGCGTCAAGTCTGTTTGTCCAGCAGCTCCCAAACTTGAATCCAAATTAAATTGTGTGATTGTGTGTTTTTTTGGTTTTTTTATGAAGTGGTGGCGTGTTAATTGCTTCTTTTGAAATATGTTGCAATCTTTCTATATCTTTATTAACCAGAAAATAATTGTACTCTACTCCAACGTATCCATAGCTTCTTTAAAACATTGCTGTGGGTAATACTCTTTTTTTAATGCATACAATAATAATGTAAAATAACATTCCAGTTCCAAAGCCGTTCCGACCTAAACAATCCTACAAAGAACTCCAGAGATGTGCCAAAGGGTTTGTGACAGAGTTCAAACGTTCTGCTTTCACGGTTTGAACATAAAGTATCCAGCGTTAATACTGGATACTTTTATTGTTCTACTTTGACAAGCTGATTGTGAAAGAAATAAAATATGCTGTTTTATTGCGTTTAGTTTTAATGGCATTATGTGACTGGAAGTTATCAGAAGAAAGTGACTGTGACGCTGGATTCTGCGGTAAACCATATTTAATAATGCATAAATGCCAGAGCTTACTTTAATGTCACTGCTTTGCTTTGTTTTGTAAATCCCCCCACCTGGATCAGGCTTTCCCAGACTGATCGGGCTCATCGGCAATATAAAGCTGCTTCTCCTGCAGTAAACGTCTCTGTTCAAAGTCATATTGTTTGTGGAATATAAAGACTTGATATCCCTCATGAAATGAAAAGAAGACGCATAAAAATGATAATGGCAACCTTTTTCTGGTTCAGGGTTATCGGTCTGTCTGGCATCCGTTCAGCCAGTCTTCATGTAGAGACATACGTTTCATTCTATACTGCGGAACATTCTACTCAAAGCAATGATTGCTGTCCAAGGAGAGTGGAGTTTAATAGCCCTGGTTTAGCCCTGGTTTAGCCCCGATCTAGCCCCGGTTAAGCCCCGGTTCAGCCCCGATCTAGCCCGGTTTAGCCATGGTTCAGCCTGGTTTAGTCCTGGTTTAGCTCTGGTTCAGCCCTGGTTCAGCGCTGGTTCAGCCTTGGTTCAACCTTGGTTTAGTCCTGGTTTTGCCCTGATCTAGCCCTGTTCTTGCCCTGTTCTTGCCCTGGTCTAGCTCTGGTTTAGCCCTGGTTTAGCTCTGGTTTAGCCCCTGGTTTAGTCCTGATTTAGCCCAAGTTTAGCCCTGATTTTAACCTGAACCGGCTCTAGTTCTTGTTTAGTCCTGCTTCTTTCTTCTACTTATCTTGAGATTGTCTTAAATAGTCCTGGTTTAGCCCTGGTTAATATTAGATTTGTTCCACTCTAGCCCTCGTTTCCTGCAGACCTAGTCAAGCCCTGGTTTAGTCCTGCTGCTTCTTTCTTACAGATAATTCCATTAACCTTGTCCTGGTTAGTCCTGGTTTAGTCCTCTATGGTTCCTGGTGTTGATCTCATCTAAGGCTTCAACAATTTATAGACTAATTGTGACTAATAATAATCTACTATAAAGAATAAATAAATCATGGAATCATGACTATACAAACTCTAAAACAAAGACAGCGGAATTATTATTATTATTATTTTCTTAAGTCTTAATGTACGATAAAAAAATAATTGTTTGACTAAAATAATCGTTAGTCGCAGCCCTAATGTAATAAAAGTGTAGCTATTTAGTTCATAGTTTATGTAACCCTTCTTTTGTCCTGGGTTAGTCCTGGTTTAGTTCTTAGTCAGCCCTAAAGCCTGCTGCTATAATGTTGCTGCGTTATCACTACTGCACATACACCGACTGTTATGTACTTTCTAACCTTCTGTTTTTATTTCCCCGGCGCAGAAGGACACGTTGGAGCAGTTTAAATGCGGCGCGGACTTCCTCCCGTCGCCTCTGGCCAGTAAACCCAAGTACGCTCTGAATGCCCAGGCCGAGCTCACCAAACCGGAGCTGCTCACGGCCGTGTCCGTCGCCGTGGAGAACGACCACACCATCGCCTTCCTGGGAAACAGCCGAGGAGAAGTGATCAAGGTGAGTGGGTCCGGGATTAGACCAGGATTAGACCAGGATTAGACCTGGTTTAGTCCTGGTTTAGCCCTGGTTTCATCCTGGTTTAGTCCTAGTTTAGTCCTGGTTTAGTCCTGGTTTAGTCCTGGGTTTGTCCTAATCTAGACTTGATTTTGTCCTGTTCTGGTCCTAAATTAGTCCTGATCTAGACTTGGTTTGGTCCTGTTCTAGTCCTGGGTTAGTCCTGGTCTAGACTTGGTTTGATCCCGGTCTAGTCCTGGGTTAGTCCTGGTATAGACTTGGTTTGATCCTGGTCTAATCCTGGGTTAGTCCTGCTCTAGACTTGGTTTTTTCCTGTTCTAGTCCTAAATTAGTCCTGATCTAGACTTGGTTTGGTCCTGTTCTAGTCCTGGGTTAGTCCTGGGTTAGTCCTGGTCTAGACTTGGTTTGATCCTGGTCTAGTCCTGGGTTAGTCCTGGTCTAGTCCCGGGTTAGTCCTGGTCTAGACTTGGTTTGGTCCTGGTCTAGTCCTGGGTTAGTCCTGATCTAGACTTGTTTTTTCCTGTTCTAGTCCTAAATTAGTCCTGATCTAGACTTGGTTTTGATCCTGGTCTAGTCCTGGGTTAGTCCTGGTCTAGACTTGGTTTGATCCTGGTCTTTTTCCTGGGTTAGTCCTGGTCTAGACTTAGTTTGGTTCTGGATAGTTTATGCTTTAATCCTTGTTTAGCCCTGATTTTAATCCTGATTTAGTCGTGGTTTAGTCTGGTTTAGTCCTGGATAATTCATGTTTTAATCCTTGTTTAGTCCTGATCTCGTCCCAGTTTAGACCTTGTTCCGTCCTAGCCCTTTGAGGCTTCGACGACCCTGTGAAGGGCATTACAAGTCGACGATTGCGGTGGTATTCAAAAGTCTCTTTTGACCCTGTGATTGCGCACTAATCACATCTCACAACATCTCACAAACCCAGTGCTAACTTTGCCAGTGTCGGCCACATTTAGATGTTTTTAGATGTATGAACTTTTGCATGTGCACGTGTCAGAAAAAGAACAACTTCTGCTCGCTGAATGTAGTTTTAGAAATGAAGCTTCCAGACGCTTTCTCCGCTGCATTTGAATCTGATAAAAACCCTGTCCGCTCGAGGCTTAAATCGAGCCGGACTGAAGAGAAGCCTTTTTGTTTTGTAGTTTTAGCTCCAACAGAGTGAATGTTTTTGTACAGGGGGTCCGCACTTATATATTCTCATCCTCTATTTAAACATGTTACAAATCGAATCGAGCACGAGCAGTTTCAGCGATTGTGACGCGGTATCGCAGCCTTTTTCTCTCTCTGTATTGTTCATTTTTACCTGACATTATTGATCGAACGCACTGTTTGTGTCTCAGGTCCATCTCACGCTGGAGCCGTACGAGTACAGTAAGGCCTTCAGCGACCCCATGAGAGAGCGAGTCAACAAGAATCTGTTCTTTGACCTCAGCCACAGCCATCTTTACATCACCACAGAGAAGAAGGTGGGCGTTCATCTTCTATGCACTCGTCGTGGTAAAGCAGAAGTGACACTGCAACCTGTGATACTATGGAGAACTTTATATAGCTGAAAAAATATATTGTGTTTTTATGTGTATTTAGTCTTTAGTCTTTTTCAGACAAGAATGTAAGCTGCAGTGTTGTGTTTATTGGAAAAGCAAATCTATTGGACCACACTGGCACACACTCCAGACACTCCGTCCCATATTTATTTGACATTGCCAGCGTAACAGATGTCTCTGGGATGGGCACATCGCTTTTAGATTGATTCTTTCGCCCTCGCACACGTCTGTACAGAACGTATGTATCTTATACGACGACTATCTTGTCGACGCCGCCACCTTATGTGTGGCGCTTTTGTTTTTAATGACGGAGCCGGCTCGTCCGCCCCCTCCCTAGAATTAGTTTTTGCTAAACTAATTGTCCCAGACAAATCTCGACCAAAGATTTTATTGTTGAAAGCTAAACCTTTCCTGATTCTGATTCTGATGGCGTTTAATACCATAACTCCACGGAGACGAGCAGAAAGTTACACAGTGCACATTTAACCTGACTGGACTAAAGTGGAAGTGCACTCTGGCTTTGTGTCAACGGGCCGAGTTTGAGTCAACGGGCCGAGCTTGAGTCAACGGGCCGAGTTTGTGTCAACGGGCCGCGTTTGAGTCAACGGGCGAGCTTGAGTCAACGGGCCGAGTTGTGTCAACGGGCCGAGTTTGTGTCAACGGGCCGAGCCGGTGTCAACGGGTCGAGTTTGTGTCAACGGGCCGAGCCTGTGTCAACGGGCCGAGCCTGTGTCAACGGGTCGAGCCTGTGTCAACGGGCCGAGTTTGTTCAACGGGCCGAGCCGGTGTCAACGGGCCGAGCCGGTGTCAACGGGCCGAGCCGGTGTCAACGGGCCGAGCCTGAGTCAACGGCCGAGCCTGAGTCAACGGGCCGAGACTTGAGTCAACGGGCGGATTGAGTCAACGGCCGAGTTTGAGTAACGGGCGATTTGTGTCAACGGCCGAGTTTGAGTCAACGGGCCGAGCCGGTGTCAACGGGCCGAGCCTGTGGTCAACGGGCGCCGAGTCACGGGCTGTGTCAACGGGCCGAGGGCCTGATCTTGTCAACGGGCCGAGCCGGTGTCAACGGGCCGAGTCGGTGTCAACGGGCCGAGCCTGTGTCAACGGGCCGAGCCGGTGTCAACGGGCCGAGCTCAGTGACTCGTGCAGCCAGTTTAGCCGGACGCTAAAGGACCAGTCAGTGTGGACCAGTTTAGTTTGACTTATGTTGCTTGTTTTCTTTTTCTACTTTTTGCAGATCACAAAGGTGCCAGTTCAAGAGTGCCTCAAACAGCCAAACTGCCAGTCGTGTGTGGGACTGAGAGACCCCTACTGTGGCTGGTGTGTGCTGGAGGGAAGGTGAGGGCTGGAAACAACACAAAATCACAAGCTAATCTAAAAATACAGGATTATATCAGTGACTTAGCCGCACAGGAACACGAGTGGATGGAACTAGAATGGAGACAAAAAGTTCAATAATTAGGGACGCTAATACCAGTCTCTACCGGTGCAGAGACTGGTAAATTGAATTGATTGGGTCACAGAGTTTATTTTACAAGTTTATAAAGTTTCTGCACAACTAACAATTCAAATGAAAGATTGCATATACGGCTAGTCATGGTTCAAGACATTTTTAACATTAAACGTACATTAGAGTTGGGTTTATTTGGGTTTTAATGTTACATCTATTTTTCTTTTATCCAGTAGCAATAGACAATTCTTGCTGACACGAGTTTAAAACCATATTGTGAACCTTTCCAGTCAAAACGCAACGTAATATCTAACCAGAAACGTTACTTGGTGCAGCTTTTACGTTAACAAATATAGAATCACTTCAAACATATCAAATTAAAATGAGAGATGACAGATTGTCTTCCATGTGTGAGACATGTTTTGACACAGAATTGGGTTTATTTGACTATAATGTTGAATCTACCTTTCTTTTAGTCAGTAACTTTGGTAAATCTATGACTAAAAATCGACTGTTACATGTGCAAACGCGGAAGTTTGACGGCGGATTGAAGTGGCTTGAAAATGCAGGGAAATATTGTACAAAAGCCAAGATGTTTTCTCATCATTTTTATCATTTTTAATAATTGCATGTTTCAAAGGACTTCAATGAGCACTGTCCTTTGAGTGGAAAGGGAGAATATATGTGGACTTATGGCCCTAATGGCGTCCAAGTAGCTACATCATAAATGTTCTAAATAAGATAATTGGCCAAGAGCAGATGTACTGTGCGGTGCAATCAGCCGCTCTGTTCAAAGACTCTCAACACAACGTGGTTCTGGAATAAAGTGGGAAAAACGGGCGCGGAAAACGTTAAGTACGAGTTGTGACCGCTAAAGTGAAGAGAGCAGTGATTTTTTTTTTCTAACTCGAATATGCGTTTCGAATCCTCTCTTTTCATACAGTTCCTCCTTTTTGCGTGTTTGAGGACAGCAGCACACAGGTTCCTACGTCAGGCGCTCTTTTCTGTTTTCATTTCTCCATAACGACAGGTTAAGATGCACTTTAAAGTCCTTTGCATTTGACCCGTCCTTCAGTGCTTCTGCAAACGTTCACACTCTTTCTTTTCTGTTACTCTTACGTGGTCATGTTTATCTAGATACAAATGGGCCGCACTGTCCGTGTCTCTGATTGGCTAATCCAGCTGTCACTCGCATGCATCTGCTCGCTGTGTGAAATGCTGCTTTACGTGGTCCTCGCGTGCTCGGGGTTCTGACTCTTTTGCCTTCATTTGTGTTTAGTCACCGAGTCCGCGCTTGAACTGCGTTTAATAGAACCAAGCATGATTGTTGTGGCTAGTCTTCCCGAAAGATAAACAGTATTTGCTGTGGGAAATATCCTATAATTTGGGTTTCGGGTAGATTAAACCCAACACTGGTGTCAGGTCTTACACATCTGTTGTCTTTATGATACGGACTGGCAGTAAACCCCCGGCAGAGGCTTCTGAGTGCTTTTCCCGACTTGTGCGAGTGTTCGTGTGCATTTTTAAAAACCTGTCTAACTGGTTTCTTTTTGGGCTCGTATTTTAGAAAAGCTTTTTTCAGACCTTGAAGTGAAACTGGAGTGGACCACCTAAGAGCAGCCAATCAGAGCGCTGCTTTTTCCTCTTACTTCTGGCTTGATGAGAAATAATACTTTATTATTATATTTAGACAGCGTGCAGTGAACTCATTTTTGTCACAAAAGTCCTGCTTTCACCATTGACTCTTTGGGGAGAAACACAGAATGTACTTCTTTAGTTGATTTGAATGGGACAGCATGTATTAAAGAACAGCTAATGCTGTAAATACATCCGCTTTAGCTGGAAGCTAGTTTCTATCCGCAGTCCCATGGGACTACATTTACAAATGTAGCCCAGCTCCCATGAACGCAGCTATAGAACCAGGGCCAGATCTTTTGAACAGATTCCAAACCCGTCTTATTGACAAAAGCCTTCTGCTGTGTAAATTGTATTATCTTAGACCTAACCAGTCTCTCCTAATTATTCCCCCTGCTCAAGTCCACACCCACACACACACGCAGCCCTCTCTGCGCCTCACAGCGGGGAATGTATTCAGACTTTTATTGCAGTGGATTTTCGATGCCCTGCGTGTTTATTCTCCCTCTGCTCCTGTCCGCGTTCGTTGGCCTCACGCAGAGACGCTGCTCGCTGTAATTTGTCCTCATCAGAGCGTATTTACCCGGGTCTGCGGCTCCACAAAGTCCTGCATATGTATCCTACGCTTCCACGTCTCGCTGAAACACATGATGCAAACCCAACGTGTAATCATAGCGCCGCTGCCCCCCGCTGCGCCTGCCGTATGTTTGATTGCCTGCTTTTAATTTATAGCTTCATGTTTTTCAATGTGATGCTGATGCCAAAGTGTCTGGAGTTTATGCTGTGACGTACAGAGAAGAGAGAAGGACTAAACATTGTAATAAGTTGTAAGTGGAAGAGTTCAATTCTTGTTTCTTTTTGCAGTAAACAAAGAGGTCCTGTTTTTCCTCAAATGAGCCCCAATTCAAGCTGAAGCTGTTTCTGACGCTTTGGAGAGTAAACAAATGCCTGGACTCTTTATGAAGCCGAGTCTCTCTGTTTTTGGCCTCTGGTGTCGGATTTTCTGTAATTATAAGTGGAAACAAACTGTACACAAAGGAAATGTTTAAATCCTGCGTAGATTGTCTGGTTAATATAAGGAAGAGTGTAATAATGAGCTCAACTGACTGCACAGGAACATGTAAATGTGTAAATGTATTGTGAGGGCACTTTATTAGTCATGATGAAATGGAAATGATCTTGTTCACACTGGGGATTTTAATTGATTAAAACAGATTTATTGTATTTTATTCTATAGTTGTACTGGCATTTAATGTATTTTTATTGTATTATTTTAAGTATGTATTTTTATTGTATTATTTTAAGTATGGTCATATTTTCTTCATATTTCCCCCCCCCCCCAAAAAAAAAGGGGACTTGTAATGAAGTAAAACAACAGAATGTGGGTTAAAGTTGTATTTGTATGTCTAACAAATGTCGACAGATCCCGTTTTGTATTGTGTGGTGGACGAAAATAAATTACGAAAGAAAAAGTTGATCGTCTCCATGGAGATGTTATTGCATGAACGCTCACAACAGCGTGGTATTTAACACATCTCTCTAGCGTTTATTAAATTACGGCTGTGTTTATTGCTTTAAAATCCCTCGTGAGCAGGTCTCACCAGAGCTGACCTGTAACATGGATTACTGTCCTTTTGAGGTGAAGTGCAAGTCAATTAATCAAGCGTGGTTGCATAAAGGTCAACAAATAACAGATAAAAAAATGCTGAAATGTCTATATTTCTATGCTAAGGAAAATAGCACTACAGATTTTCATATCACAATAATTAAAAATGCTTTAGGTCAAGGTTTTTCAGCTCAAAATATTAGTACAGTATTTATTGAACATTTGTGGTCTTTGTTCTAGATCTGCTCATGCGCAAGATCATTTAAAAAAGTTCACAAAAGGCAGAATTTTGTGCTGTTAAAGTGTTTTTCTTTTTTTTGTGTCGATACTTGTGTCAAACGGGTATTAGTTTCGACGCTCGTTTTGGTATCGATAAGTGTCTGTTTTCCGATACTTTTGACGATCCTCCATCAAATGTTGTCGAGTTGTTATCGCTGGTTGTGCAAGAGCCAGCTCCTCCTGAATTCTAACTCTGGTGTGCGACGCGCTGCCTGGGTTGTTTTTAATGAGTGTGTTTTCCTTCGCTTCCTGTTTCTGCGCGCGGGCTAACAATGGCGTTCCTTGTTTATCGCAGATGCACGCGGCGGTCCGAGTGTCGGCGCGCGGAGGAGAAAAACGGCTGGCTGTGGAGCCCGCGGCAGCAGTGTGTCAAGATCGTCTCCTTCTTCCCTCCAAACCTCTCGTGCAGGAAAACGCAGACGGTAAAACAATCCCACTCATAACCTTTGGATAAAACCTTTTTACAAGCTTCTTAGTTTTTCGTGGTTTTAGCAGTCTATTTACATAATTGAACACATATTTTGAACTTAAAGTAGAATTGCCGTAAAGTAACATTTTGACCTTATGACCTTATGTCCTTGTACGTCCTGTGTTGGATAAATATTGATTTTGGGGG